>JBBMEF010000025.1:12090917-12110917 GCA_037832685.1 Sicyos baderoa
TAGCGCCGTCTGTGGGGATCGAACCCACGACCACGTGGTTAAAAGCCACGCGCTCTACCACTGAGCTAAGACGGCTTACTTTTTTTAATATAATTTTATAGTTTTTATATTTCAAAGATTATTTGTGAGCTATATCATCAAAACTAATAGGTTGGGCCTATTTTTGGTGGATATAGAAAAAAAGAAAAGAGCGTACTTTCAATGACATTTATGAAGAGAATGCATATATTCGTGTATGGAAAACATGGTTAATTTGATGTACATTGGTGTATAAAACCTAATCATTTTAAGAGTTACTTTGCTTCGATCATTGCTATCAATTGGAGAGCTTTATATAAGTGTTAGTCTTACGTATATCTATAATCTTTTCTGAAAAATTCAACATAATTGATTGTATATTAATCTATCGTGTATATTCACTAACTTCTTTCTAATTGATTTTATTGTTTGGTTTTAAATCAGCAACGTGATTGTATTTCTCATGCACTCAATCACATAGGAATATATATTTTTTTTTAATTTAGTCTAAACGCCCTTTGAATATAAATATAATCAAACTAAACTTTGAGAGATTTTTATTTCGAATCACTAAATTTTCAAAATATCTTTCGACGAATTGGAGGGACTTGGTCAACAATTCTCTTGGGTTCACGTTTAAGTGTATCATTTTATCTACTGATTTAAATATTATGTATCTTAACTACCATGCATTCAAATTCTCTAAACTTTATGTTAAAATTGAAAAAACTTCTATCTTTTTTTAAAAAAACAATAATTTAACCTCATATCTTTTTTATCTTTTAAAATCTAAAAAACAAAATCTTTTATCGATTTAGTTTTTTCTAAAAAGGACCTAATTGAATTTTACCATGGCGGCAAAAACATAAAGTGTAATGGGAAAAGGATTTGTTTTTTCAGAGAAGGATTTGTATATAAAGCAAAAGGATTTTAATTAGTTTGTGATGAACACAAAAAATAATTGTGTTATTTGTTGAAATTAGCCATGAAGAAACCCTCAACAGATTCAGCACCAATTGTTAAGCCCAGGATCATTATCAAATTCCCAAAGAAAAATCAAGAGCTCTCTACAAATCCTCATCATTCACCAATTTCTGATGATCTTAAGCCAAAGAAGCTCATTGTGAAAATCCCAATCAAGAAAAATCACCCCAAGATTATTTTCAAATTAGGAAAGAAGCCCTCCAAAGATCAGCACGTCGAGTGCGACGTCAACGAAGACACTTTCGAGGACTCTCACGGTTCGTCCTGGCGTCGCGGTCCTCTTCTCGGGGCCGGCGGTTTCGGCTCGGTGTTCTTGGCTCACACTACCAACTCCTCCAATGCACGTGAGATCGCCGTGAAATCTTCGCTAATGGAAAGCTCGTGCTCGCTTCAATTCGAGAAGAGGGTACTCGACGATTTAGCGCCTTGCTCGAACGTAGTGCAATGCTATGGAGAAGAAGTTACAAGGAGTAGGAAATCAGGGAAACAAATTTACAACTTGCTTTTGGAGTATTGCAGTGGAGGGAGCTTGCATGATTTGATTGTTAATTTCAAACCAAACAAAGGGTTGCTGGAATGGAGTGTTCGGTTCTTTACAAGAGACATTGTACGAGGAATTGCATATATTCATGAAAAAGGATATGTCCATTGTGACATCAAGCCAGACAATATAGTTTTGAGTATGAACAATGATAATAATAATAGTTATTTGGTGGCCAAGATTGCTGATTTTGGATTGGCAATTGAGATGAGTATGAACAACATTGATGATGAGTATGAAGTTAGAGGGACTAAGCTATACAGTGCACCAGAAAGTTTCATTGATTGGCCAGTTGACATTTGGGCACTTGGATGTGTGGTATTGGAGATGTTGACTGCAAGAACAGTTTGGACTTCTAGAAGATTTGACCCTCAACATTTGCTAACTCATTCTTATCACAAATTGCCAAGTAAATTCAGAAAGTTGTCACCAATGGCAATTGATTTCTTGTCAAGATGTTTCCTACTAAGTCCTTATCAAAGATCATCTGCAAGGTCTCTCCTTGATCATCCTTTTATTAATTTTCACTGATTTATAATTCATACCAACATTATTGTTGTCAAGTGTGTTGGTGTAATGTACTTTGTAGATTCATCTATTAATGTAACATGTTACGAGTTGGAATCTACCATCTCCAATTGTACATTTATTAATGAGTATGTTAATCTTAATTTTTTTTTTTCTTTTCTTTTTTCAAATTAATATTTTTTAGTTTGTATAATTTAAGGTAGAGATTTGAATTCATGATCTCATGATTATTTGACAATTTGACAAGTTGTTGAATTATTGTTCTTGCTGACTCAACTATTGCATGTCATTCATTACTCAATGAAATCAACATTTTATTCAGTTAATTACCTAAAACTAGTTCAAAAATAATTGTAAACCTTTTTTGTTTCAAGATTTTCAAGAATGGTCTTTTTTTATATCTTTTTTGTTTCAATTTTGGTTGTGGTTTCATTTTGGTCCTTAAACTCGAACAGTCGTTGGGCTGTTGAGAACTACAAGTAACAACCGTCATCGTCAACGTTAGGTTGCTTTTTTGTTTGATTCCTCAAAAGAGATTGAATTTTCAGCACAGTTTTGCAGAATCCGGTAGAGATTCGAGTTCGGGACAGGATCTGTATTTGGGCAGATAGAATTTCCAGCCCTAAAAGTGCCAATCAAAGCAAATTGAGATCTGGGTATATTTAAGTGAACAAAATTAGCCGTATGATTTTAGTATGAAATTCAAATGGAATCTTGAAAAACTGAAGCAATTGTATATTCATCAAATAAATAATACGACAAAACTTTTACATACAGATTTAAAAAAGGAAAAAATAAACCACATTTTTTTTCTCCCTCAAACATGAAACTCTCAAGGGGGAAATGGTGATCCTACAATCTTGAACAATTACAAGAAATCAATCCACAAACAATCATCTTTCAAAAGATTGCACAGATAATGGGGGGAAAAGAATAAAGTAACCAAACCAGAAAAGAAAAATAAATCCTGAAATGAGAAACAAAACTCCATATGATGATTCTATATTCATTTGACCTCTTATAGAATAAATACTCATCTCAATCAGAATCAGAATCACTAGAGCTTGAGCTGGATCCTGATTTTGATTTTCCAGACTTTGCCTTCTTGCCCTTGGTTTTAGTAGCAGAATCTGCTGGTTTATCAGCATCATCTTTGGTTTTGGAAGCAGAAATCTTTGGATCTGTTGTTATATCTACTGGTTTATCGGCATCAGTCATCGTAGATAGGACAATCGGAATGGCAGAATCCCCTCCAGCTGGTTCTGATTCTTTTGATGGATCATTTGACACAAGACTTGTTGGAAGCTCACTTAAGTTTTTCTCTGAGACTTGCATCAAGGCAACATGAGTAGCTCCCGGAGATTTTCCTTCAACGACTTCCAAATCCGAACTTGTTTCGGCTTTGGCTTCTTCCTTAGCTTGGTTTTCGACTTCATGAAGTTGCATAAAAGCTAAGTTGGTAACATAAAGTGATATTGCTTCAGGAATTGGTATATCTGATTTAGCTTCTGTTGGATTCGAAACAGAACCTAATTCGAATCCCTCTGCTTGAGCCTCCTCTGGCATTACCTCATTTTCAAGGACTGGTTCCCCAACTTCTTTAATGCTGAAATTCCCAACTTCGTCCAATTCTAATAACAATCCTTCATCAATATCTGCAATGTCATCTAACTCTTCCCTCATCATCTTTTCAAGGAAACGAGTTCCATACTCTCTGGCAAGATAGTCCAAATGCTTCGATACCTCCTCACGACTCTCGAATACAGCGTCCCTTCCAGCAAAGGGTGATCTGAAGTCATGATCTGATGAAGATGAGGAGGAATCAGATTCTACGTCTTGATGAACATTTGGTGATATATTTTCAGAGTTTACTTCCGCAACAGAATCAGTCGTTAAATTACCTGGTTCCTGCAAAATATCAGCTTGATGTCCTCATTTTAATTCACTCAAGTCATAATAAGATCATAATCATTTAATAACAATGTAAAAGAATTATCATACTCAGAACATAACCTACAAGGGAAAGTTGTAGGGCTATGTTTGATCTCATGAACACCACACCATGCAGATAGGATTATCCATGGGCCACAACAAATATAATAACTATTTATCGGGTTTCAAAGTAATTATTTATTCCATGGATTGGATATTTTATAGATCCTAGATGTAACAGAACAGTCAACTAAAAAAAGTATGCAATATAGATCACAAATCTTGCAGGACTCACCTCAGCATCATCACAGTGATCTATAACAGGTTCAACCATTGGCTTGTCTGACCAGGACTGCTCTGATTCAGAAACAAAAGAAATAACTTCAGGAGTCACATTAGGAGTACTGGAACCTGAAGAAGCAATTTTAATATCCAGATCTCGCAGGGATTCGCTCTCTGTGTGCGACTTGACACTTGAGGGCTGAACAAAATCTTGTTCAGACCCAACAACTTCTTTCTTATTTATTGAACTGGAAGATACCAATACAGCTTGCTCTTCCACCTCTGCAGGGTTCTTTTGTTCCTGTGATACAGGAGTAGTTGCGTTGGTGGTCGACAAATGGTCATGAGAAGTAGCCACAGAATTCGTAATTGCAACCAGCTCCTCGAGGTCCATAACAGAGATTTCTGAACCACGAATTGATTTAGAAGAGCTGGGTTGATCAGTGTGACAAACTACATCATTTTCCAATATTAATTCCTCCACAGAACTGCTATCGTATGAACTTGATCTGTAGATCTTTGTTTGTCCTAGCTCAGCATTATCTTCGTTATTTAATGTTTCATGGATTTCCACATGTTTTTCACCTGAAGATGACTCCATATCTGCTGAAACATGGTTTATCGCAGAAGATAGTTGATCCTCCGGTTTAGTGGAAGTCAGACTCCAAGAAGAGATCTGATCGCTTGAAGGTGAAAAACCTAGTTTTTCTTTTTCAGTTTTGTGAATTCCAACAATACTATCCTCCTCGTGACTTGTCAGCTGATCTTTATCTTCCTTAATATTGTTTACTATTCCTTTCTCTATCGATGCAATGTCTGAGAAGGACGGACCAGTATCTACTAAAACATGCTCAACTAAAAGTTTACGGACCATAGACAAGTTGTGAGCATCGTCGCCGGTGACATGCTTGGGGGGCTCGACCTTTGTAATCTCACAAACAATAACTTCTGGAATTTTTCTCGACTCTTGTTCATTTTTATCGACTATATGTAGCTTTGCTGAGGCATCATGCACATCTTTCAAACCAGAAGTGACATCATGTTCTATTTCAGAATGTACATCAGAGTCCTTACCTGAAAAGGAGCCAAATGCATCAGGAAAAAGGGGAGAGTGCATATTGATTACTTTTGCATACATATTAGAAGATGAAGAAACAGGTGAAAAATAAAACTTGCCTTCCGCCGAAGGGCTTGAATCATAAACAGGCTCCCTGTGCTGATTGTCATCCATCACTTCACTGGAAAAATTGTGGGAAACTGGCAATGATGTGCTAGTAGTCTCAATGCCAGATTCCTCTACACGAAGGCCACGCAGTCTCACCTCATCGGTTTTGACCTCAAATGATTTTTTGTTTACTTCTTCTGACAATGAACACATGCTGGAATTGCTGCTGAAATCTGTTTCAACTAATACAGTTTTGGAGTGAATTTCAGTACATATCTCCACTGGGGTATCTGCTGCTCCAATTTCAGATGATCCAGATTGATTTTCAAAGTGACTCGCAGAAGATCCCAAAGTTATCTCGATCACTTCATGATGCACATTTCTATTTTCTTGTACGTAGTCTTCAGAGCCTATATCTTCCCATGACCCGTTTCCATGCGCAATACTGCTGGTCGTGGGGTCAAGGTAAGAAACTGTTGTTATTTCCATAAAAGTTTGTGATTCATCAGGCTTCTTGTCATCCTCATCTGCAATGGAACCAATTGATTCAGTATCAGAAATAGAACTCGGTTTTGATTCACTGAATTGCCCTTCTAATGGAGAACAACTCGTCCCTTCAGCAGCTATTTTTACAGGGATGAAATATGGTTTCCATCTAATATTGTGTTGCTCTTCCTTGGGAACTGCAAAGTTTGAAGGGCTCACACTAAAACTTTCATGTCTTCGGAATATATCTTTATGTTGAGGTGGAAAAAAATCTTGTCCAAAATCGTCACTCTTGAGGTCTGGGTTTTCTTCATTAGGGTCATATGGGAGGTCGAATGGATTACGTCTTGGCAACAAAATGGATGGAGCAGACCCAGGAATTGGTGGCAATCCCATATTATTATCTGAATCATAAGGGAGATCAAATGGGTTGTGTCTGGCTGTAGATATGGGTAATACATTTACAGGAAGATCACAACCTTCCAAGTCTATCAAATTCTTCCCAGCCAACATTCTCAGACTGCTCCAAGCTCTTCTCCTTGCAATGACATTCTCCAAACGTTGATTCCTTTCTAGCTCTAAGCTTCCCAAATCCATAAGATTCTTTTGATCATCCTCAGTCCACTTGATAGCAGACTTGCTCTCATCCTCTTTCTCTTCAAGCATCCCCTCATCGTCGTCGTCGTCGTCGTCATCCTCAACACCGCCTTCTTCTCCCTGGTTTTCAGCCTCATCATCCGACATCACACACTCGCTATCACTTTGATGAGACTGTTCTGAAGAAGCATTTGACTCCTCATTTGACCTATGAGCAAGTAATGGAGATTCTGAGTCCAATAAAGGGTCCAACTCATCCAGCAATGGCATGATAACAGCCATTGAGGCATCAGGTGAGGAACTTTCTGCTGTATCAGATTCAGAACCCAAAGAATCATAATCATTTCTATCATGATCAACATTGTCATTAAGAGATAAGCCTAGATGATCTCCTTTATGCACAGGTTCTATCAAGATGTTACGATCCTCTACTTCGAGAACCATATTTTTCAATCTTAAGGGCGCCAAAAGCTGATTCTCAACAGCATTTTCACCATCCGTGTCCAAAGTTTTAATATCAAAACCCCTTTCAAAAATTACTCTCCTCTCTACAAACTCTGAACCATGCAATTCCCTCTCTACTATTGCTGCCTTCTCAAACTCCTCAACTCCTCCCCTCTCGAACCGAATTTCACGCTCGTGGATCATCGGAACAAAGCCAACAAAACCAGCATGTTCATCAAGCTTTCTTGATTTCCTGTCTTCTTCAGAAGACCCTTCCTCGTAGGAATTCCCTACTTTATTAAACCTATGATCCTCCTTGGCAACAACAGTGGCATCATCGAAAATCCCAGATCTAAAAGAAGCTACATTGGACGAATCCTTGTCCTCCATTTCGACTTCGGGTATATTCGGGTGCCCAAAACTCAAAAGGGTTCCAAGCAGAGCAGCCGTGCAAATCAAAACAGGGGAGGCAGACACCACAAAGGAAAACAAAAAAGGGCACGATCTATACAGAAGAACCAAAAAACAAATAATCCCAAATAGAAATGGATAATTACGAACAGTTTTGATAGATACGGCTACAAATCTCCTAACACGAAAACCCATTTCCACAACCAATCCCATGCCTCCTCTCGATCAATTATATCTGCAGATTAAACAGAGGTCAACAAACAGCGATTACATCTACACAAAACAAAGCTAAGAAAAAGAGTATGTTCCCTGATTCTGCAATCAAACGCAAAAATGGAGATCGACCCAATACCTGAAACGAGGAATCGAAGAGAGAAAAGGGAAATTGATCGCTGCCGGACCGGATTTTGGCGATGGGTAATTTGAAAACGAAAGGAAAAAATGGAATCGTGTGGGACAAAGAAGAACAGAGAGAAGAAGAATTAGGGAATGGAAATGCAATCGTGTGTGCTATGATGCGGCTATGGCCATGGCTCGGATTTTGCCGCTTTTTCTTTTCATGGGAATTGTCACCAAACCCAACTCCTCCATTAGAGATTAGAGATCAAGAAAGAGGGACAAAAATTATATATTATTTGTATATTTCTTTGATGTTAATCCATTTTGCAATCCTCTTTTTCTCAATTAACCATATATCATATAACCTATTGCCGGGTAAATCTAATTTTTAAAATAATGGTTTATTTTCAATCATTTGTTTTTTTAATTACTCATTTTTAATTTCTAAAATTAATTATTCATTTATAATTATATCTAAATAAGTTATTGTTGCAATTTTTCTACTAAAATTCAAATTTCTAATCACTTAAAATAATCTATCATTTATAATAACTTTTGTACAATTTTAAATCCAAACACTTTTAAAGGGAATCAAATAGTGTTAAAAAGAACGGGTCAATTTAACCTAAAACTAACTTGGATTGATATGACCCGCATTTTTTTAAGAATAGAACTAGCTAACACGAACTCATACGTTAAAAAATCCATCTCATATAATTACTTTTATTAACATTGTCTTATATAAGTTAGTAATCATGAAGTTAGATGTTTGAATTCTCGAATCTTATAAAATATATATCTTCACTTGAGCAACGAATCAAATACTTACGATAATTATGATTAAAAATGCATATGGAGACAAGACAACGTTTCACCCTGAAAAATGAATGGTGAACTTCACATTTTTTTTCCATTAAACAAAAAATAAATGCACCAAGGGGTAAAAGATTCTAAACAACCTAACAAACAAAATATGAGATTATAAGTTCTTAAGCCCTAAACATACAAAAGGTGTCATCAACTCTTTCTTCTGTCTTTCACACTTAACTTAAAACCCCTTCCAACTAAAATATGAAACAAAATTCATATGAAAACATTTGTTATATATGTATATGTATATATAATTCATTGCCAAGATAGTTATAGACATAATAATACATGTAACTCGTTATGTTTAAGTGAATTATAACATGAACAATACTTACCCAATGGTGAATATCAATCCTTATATTTTGCATCGGTGAACGTATAACATGTCGGTTTAAGCATCAATCATGTTTTTCATCATCGAACATAACATGCCGAGATCGACATCTACTTCGTTCGGGACCTTGTTCTTTAAAAGTGCATTGATGTACGAAATCTTCCTCTCTCAAGATGTTTGTTGCCTTAAGGACAAAGCTCATCGTCTTCTAAAGCCACATTGCTTCCATTTATTATATTGCAGTGTGTGTTTTAGTCATCTGCTTCTGTCTTTATCAAACTATATTGTGTTTGAAGGGGATATTAAAAGAAGGTTGAGTTGTTATTTTTGTTGAATAATAATGACCCTTTAATTAGTTATGTGTTTAGTCTTTTCAATCTAATATAAGTTTATCAAGTTCATTATGAACGCCAAGAAGAGCAGAGGTTTAGCAGCATGTAACGTCATAACTAAATCCTACTATGACGCATTTCACACATAGAAGAGTTACTTGGGGTTATTTAAAAACATACACTTCTCTAGAGTGTACTCAATTGATATTTTTTGTTTTCTTAAATAATTGTGTAATGTTTGTTGATAAGTTTTATTGAAAGCTAAAATAGTATTAGAACCCTTAAATTCAATGGGAGTATTCAATCAATTAAAAAAATGAAATTAAGATTTGATCTACGATCGGTAGTTCAAAGTTGCACCATATCTTGAGTTTGCATGAGATTTCCTATCAATCAACCTCCGTTGTTCCACAAATTCAACTAACATTGGGGAAAATAATGGATGATTAGTCAAAAGATGTTCTAATGATACCATGAAGAATAATAATATTATAAAATCATCTCATCAAAAGTCTCAATATAAGTTTGCAAAGCATTAGTTAGGATGGAAGATTGAGATTATTACAATGTTGCCATTGTTTTGTAGTGAGTTTGAGATTAGTGGCCAACCCAATTGCTCGAAGGAACACAATCACATACCAACCAACGTCGATCTGCCACCATTCTAAACACATACGAGCTGAATACTCGAACGCATGGTGATTATTGTGCCAACCTTCTCCGAACGAAACCAAACTCATCCACCTAATTTATTATGAAAACGACAATCAACAACCAAATTAATAGTCACACTTCTTAATTACCAAATAATTAATTGATATCATATCATATAACAATCAACCATTTAATCACCGGTCCTCCATGGTTGTTTTCCCTCCCTTAGTTCTTATGTATTCTTATGAGTCATAAATTATGAGTTCCAATAATTTATCCTTTTATTAATGACCATTTTTATAGCGGGTAGGCGGATTGGCTCCTTTAAATTTTTAAATGTTGTGTAATATTCTAATTAAAGGATTTTTTTAAAAAAATAAAAAAATAAATAAAGGAAATGATAATCAATAGATATGGTTTTAAAAATCAATAGTATTTATTAGTTGCTTTAAATTAGGCTAAATTATAGAAAATAAGATTTCATGACTTTGTGTTTTTATTTGACCAATTATTTTTACTTTCAATTCAAACCATGAGATTTCATATATTCAATTAAAAATCAAAATGCTTCTTATGTGGTTAGTTCTAACATCAATATATAAGATCTTAACCAATTGAAATGTGTTAAAAAGTTTTATTTAATAAAATCTGTTTAAAATATAACTTTCTAATATTACTTTTAAACATGCAAAAGACATTCTTTTACTCGACATCAAACTACTTCAATGATGTACAACTCAAACTATTCAGAAATATCTCTATTGCAAGTTCTCACATAAACATATTCGAGCCGAACACGACCTTCACTTTGTACGCTACCATTGCTAGAGCTTTGACCAGAACTCTATTGCCATCGCGCTTAATGAACTTAACCGAATAATTAGTAGAATGCCTACTTAAACTTTTTGGTTGACTAGTGATTTAACACGATACTACAAAATCATTGTCTTGCAAGATACTAATGCATAGAAGGGTCAAATTCGACATGCAAGGGGAAAAATTGTAGTATACTTGGATAAACTATATAAGTGTATTGATTGATGTAATTAAATTTACGTCAACTCCTCACATCCACTTAAACTTTTTGGTTGACTAGCAATTTAACACATTTTTTCCAACCCTAAACATCAAGATAACTGAACCTAACTAATAGCCTGCCAACACTTCAAAAGAAATTCTTTGAAATAGCATTAAACTTGACCTCTAAAATCAACCCCAATAAGGAAAATGATACTTGTTTGTTCCAGCTCTTTAAGAGACAAATTTTTATGGAATATTAGAGTATCATTATCAACCAAAATGAAAATTGTGAAAAAGAAAACTAGATTGAACTTGCTCAACCAGTGCTACCAGAGAGATCACCAGAAATGGCACTTCCATAGGAAACAGAACCTGTTTGGGAAGAGGTCGTGGCGCCTCGAGCTTTCTGGATTTGTCGTATCCTGAAAAAATCTTTAGGCAATGGCTGACTTTGAACAGTTGTACTTTCATCATCCTCTTGTCCTGTCAACCAATCAACATATGCCTCGTCTAGTTATAACAAGGTCAATTTAATTTTTAAAATGACTATGTAAATATGTAGAAAAAGGAGACAACCCCTCACTCAAATCCAAACCCAACTAACACAAATGTAATAATAGTTGAAGAAAGTGTTGGACAACAATCGTTTGACCCTACTATATTTGTCATAATTTGAACTCATTGTTCCTTAGTTCACTAACTTTTGAATTTGTAATGGTGATTTGAAATAGAATTAGAACAAAAGATTCCTATCATTGAATTACTATTTCTCTTTTCTATTTGATACTAAAAATGTAGTCTTCAAAGCCAATGACTAAATCTACAGTGTGATTGAAGAAACATGAAACTTTTAATGATTTACGAGATAAAGAAAGAAAAATCCACTAGACAATTCGAAACGATGATGTGATTGAAACTTTTTATGATTACCGAGATGAATAAACATAATTAACAAAGTTCAGGGAAGAATAAACCAACGGAAAGTGTAATTAGAGAAAATAAAGGAAGAACATACTGTCGTAATCTTTTCTCTTTCCTGATTGTCTATTAGGCTTTAGGGAGGAATTTGAAAATGCATGAGACTTGCTTGAAGCAGAAAGATCACTAGTGGTAGGAACAGGACCAGCCGAAACTTGTGCTGGCGTTGTTCTTGATTTAACCGACGGAACTGTCGGTATGTCGCTCTCTAGACAAACTGATAGTATAACATCAACATCTGGGGTCGGACCTGAAAATTTCATGAGATGGAAACCATCCATTAACCGGCCTAGTGAGCTAAAAACGAAAGTAAATATTGGACAAGTAATTTGATTTTACTCAGAACTTTGCTGATTTCCCCAATGCAGTAAAGCCCCAACAGTTACTATTTATATTTACGATGCAATTCAAGTATAAACATTGCCATAAATACAAACAATCACCTGCCTAGTATATTATACCAAAAGAGATTTTTTTTTTTTTTTTGATATCCTGACTGTTTGGGCCAGCTTTCGCGCACCTCGACTATTGTCACGGGATACCGTCTGGTCCTACAACATTTGATTTGGATGCCAAGGAAACTCGTAGGAAATTAATTCCTAGGTAGGTGGCCACCATGGATTGAACCCATCACCTTATGCACCCTCTTTGACCAATCGAGCCACTCCATGATGGTTAGCTGATTTTCTTGATATTGATCATTTGACAACCAAGTTCCTAATCTCTTGTAGTAGGAAGATTTCACAAAAAGGGCTATTAATGTTCTATAGAAACTTGGCCTATCTCTTGTTCATATTTCCAAAAAAGGAAAAAGAACTCATAACCATCGTTTGCCAATTTACGGCCATCCAAAGAACTGCAAAATAGTTCTCAATTCAAATAGATTCTTGCTAGAATGTTCAAATGGTGAACTCTTTATGAGATTAAGTATGTAATCAAAAAAGGAAAAGATTATATAGAAATTGAAATGACAACAATACAGAAAGGAAATTAAAGAGTCTTTGAAGCGTATAATTGCCTTCGAATGAAGACATAATAAGAAAGGTTGTTACCATCAACAGCAGGTAAGTTAGCAAGAAATGCTATTAATGCAGCTGGTGTTGCTTTTAGTATTTCATCAAATACATTAGTCAGTCCTCCACTAGCAACAGAAGCAGGATTTGACAAGGTGATAGGATTAGCAGAAAGTCCTGAAGTTGTTGCGGTTGGAAGAGTTCCTGTCGCTGCCAAATGATTAGCAAGTTTAGTAAAAAAAATCAAATCAAATTAACCAATTGGGATTGAAGCCTGAACACCAAACAAATGATTAAGTAAATTTTCATTATCTAAATCTAAATCTGACTTACATTTGCCAAACTGCCAAGTATGTACAATTTGGGCCATTTTCTCTCTCTTTTTTTTCTTATATTCCCTCGTAAGGAATAAAGATATCAGTTCCATCAAAACTAATACATGAAAATGGAACCAGTAGTCCCAGCAGTAGGCACAAAATTTCGTTCGAAAAAAAAAACGGTAAAAAAAAGGATGTTTTACAGAATTCATTAGTGATTATAAAATGGCAATGATGTTCAAGTATTCTTTCCCAGAATGTCGGTGCAACTGGTTTAGAAATTTTGTATTGCAATCCAAAAGATTTTGAGAGCCAAACAATATATTAGATACTAGTCAGCAGTATTTATAAAAATGAATGTGTTGAGATATGCCTTGAACCCTAAACCTAATTGAAATAGGATTTGGGATTTTATGTATTTGGACCTATTTGTAATAGGATTTAAGAGAGTGCTCTATATATATAAACTCTCTTAAACCCATAATTTGAGTAGACCAAACATTTGTATTCTAAGTAATAAAACCGTTCTCTCATCTGCCTGTGGATGTAGCTAACACAACGTTAGTGAACCACGTAATTCTGGTGTTCTTCTTTTATGTTTTTTATTGTTTTCGATTGATTGTTGATTATTGTTTTCGTAACATAATGGTTGGCACTAAAATTAATAAATCATCAGACTCTGAAAATATGATACCACCAATGAATAAGATAGATCCATGTTGCTTTAACTTGTAAGTACCTATTTTTTGGCTTGGGTCATAAATCACCATCTGAGAGGTATCTGGACAAACAACCTTTGTAGATGGAATTGAATGGCTCATAAGACCAGCAGAAACAGTATCTGAACAAAAAAGGACAAATCTTACCCAGCAGAAACAGAGATGACCGAAATATTTTAACAAGAAAAGTACAACAAAATTACCTAGAAATCCAGCTCCACTAGGCAAAACAGACTTTTCTGAGTTCTTATTTATGTTCTTAGCAAGCCACTGAAAGGGTGGAAGTAGCGGCAGTCATATAAAAAAGCATACAAAGAATGAATTAAATGTCCCACATGCATTGAACTCGTTTTGTACAGTCCAAAATTATATTATCGTGTAAGTTAAAGAACAGGTTCTACTTTCTTTTCATTTCTTTTATTTTCCTACAAAAATTAACAAATTTCATAGAGGTGTGACATAAACAGGGTTAATAAGGGGAAATTTACTGGTCTTGCGTCCTGCCGTAGTAAATGTTTAAAAAAACTATTGAGACTTAAGCACATTCGCCTCAAAACAATACTCAAACTTTTAACATCAAGACTTACACCTTAGGATCATATACAAAATGTACTGAATTTGAAGTCTCTAGCCTCGTACAATGATTAGAAGCATTGTATTAATTTTCTTCATTGTTTAAAAATATAAGGGTTTGAATCATAAACAATTTGAACCATTACTACTTTTACTGCTTGCATTTTAAAATCATTGAAGACAAGAATTTATAAAATAACTCAATCCTACTAGTGATATTAAGGATATTCTTTTAGAAAGTTAGCAAGAAATACTATTAATGCAATTGGTGTTGAAAAACTGAATTGTGATTACCTCTTGTCTAGCCAAATTATCTAGATCACTGGATGTGCATGGCCAGAGATCCATAAAACTATACCGGGAAGCAACATCTTGCAATGAACTTTCCAATGTTGATGCTGCATCATTACCAATTTGAGAAAGAGCCTCCTTTCTTCTATTTTCAACCTACACAAGACTACCAAAATATGAAGAGGTGGGAGAACAACATTCTAAACTGTCCATGTGGAACTGATGATAAAAACAGCTATCCGTTTTCTCTTACGATGTCTGGCACTGACTACAAGTGATCACAAATTGAATTCTTTACATGGGTCATCTACCAGGGTTGTAAATGGTGAGAAAACTGTTTCTCTTTAAGAAATACTTTCCTTGAAACTTTGATATTTAAAGCATTAGAGCCTGTTCTTTGTTTTCTTGTCAAGAACCTATTGGATTTTTTTTATTTATTTATAGGATATAGGAAACAGGAAAATGTATTAATACATAGGCAATCACAGCATTGTGAAACCTATGGGTAATGGTCTCATCAAGGGATTGGGTGCACAAATCCATCATTCAAAAAGGTATCTGAAAATTCCTCAAGGAGGGTGGGCACCTTTTTGACAGGAGCCAGAAGTCTATTTTTTAATTCAGTAATATGTAGCATGAAAATTCAAACCTGAAACCTCTTGGCCATTGATTTATGTCTTAAGACTCTTAGTCTTAACTAGTAAGTTATACTCAAGTTTGCAGAGCCAGTTTTTTGGTACAATAAATTACTTTAAAGCTTGAATAGAGGACAAAAAGAAGATACGCATACTAGCATATGAACCAGCTAATTGAGTATGAGTAGGGCTTGAATTTCCAAAACCAAATGTATGCAACATCTTGCTATTGACCTGACGTAAAAAGATGTTTCTTGTATGAAGTGAAAAACAACCATGCATATGGATTATAACAACTAAAATTAGGCGGATTCTAGAATAAGCTGACTGTGAAAGAATGAACAAGCCTATTCATTTCAATAGGAAGAAAAAAATGTAGTACCTTCAGCATGCTACCTAGGTCTCCATAAGTTTGCTCAAAACGGACGAATCGCTTCCAAACCTGGAGAAAAGGATGTCTAAAACAACTTAGAAACCATACCTCTCCCCCCTCCAAAAAAAGACAATCAATATGCAAATGAATAACAAGTATTGAACACAAAATAATAAGAAAACAACCCATATTAAAGAGAAGAAAATGTTTCTAGATTTCCAATATTCGAGGTTTTTGACCATATGTGGGGTGGGAAATTTGAACCAATGACCTCTTGGTCAAGAATACATACTTGATGTCATTTGAATTATATTCATGTTGGCGTAACCATCATCTATGTGTATGAATGCACAATGTAAAATTAGGACTGAAAACAACTTAGCCTGTTAATACATATGCATCCGGTTGCAAACTCACTACTTTTCAGAGATGTTTAAAAACAAATTTACAAGAGGTATACCGTATGACTTTGTTTAACTCTTTTATTGACGAGTTGGAGTTTCTAATTCTTCTTTAGAAAACAGTTCTTGAGCTATCATAAGTATAAATAAAATTAATACACAGAATTTCAGCTACCTCAGTAGATTCCTCTAGAGGCAAGGTACTTAAAGCCCGCTCAAATAAAGCCCGAATATTTCTGTCATCATTCAACCGAGCAAGAAAATCCGCATATCTGTAAAATTACACATATATCAATCGGCGCCAACTTTTTACTAGAGACATAAATGATAAAACAGGAGATGATTAAAAGTCATGCCTTTGAATAGGCTACAACCCAAAAAACTTATCCGCTGATATGTAAACAAAATAGAGGGTATTAAAAAATTCTGGCAGTTGGCAGCCAATCAAGACCCACCAAGTTAAGCTACCCCCACATCATCAATATCTCACCGATTTTAGAAGTTTCTTTATTAAAAAAATGCGCATAGCCCTCTATAGACCTTAAGAAGAAGAAAGGGTTGAAGCTTTTTTTCAGGTGGACAATGCAAAAATGCTAACAAATTAAAAGTTTAAGGGTGTAATTGATACAAACCACATAATTTAGGGGTGGTTTGTGCAATTTTCCCTAAAAGTTTCTAAGAAACTAGAGCTTTTCCAAGAGATTGATTAGAAAAGGGAGAGATTTTTGAAGAATATGAGCTCAGGTGAGACACCCTCCTCAAAAATTTTGTAAAGCTTTTTTGAAACTGTTTTAGCCCCATCAAATATAATCCTACTTCTAACCTTCCAAACTCTAAGAATCAAGTAGATAATATACCACTAAGGAGTAAAAGCCTAGCTTTATTGAAGGTGGATAAAAGGTACTCTAAAAAAAAGATTGGAACTCTCAAGGATTGCAGATAAAAGAAAGTAAACTCATTGAAATTTTTAATAATTGTCACCACCATGTATGAGCTTAGCTGACAGACGGTTCCTGAATATCAGAGATGGACAAACTCACTCAAGAATATACGGGGACTCGTTCATAAACCGTTTCATTCCATCTTCAAAAACATTGTGTGCAACCTGCAAGTAAATGAGTATGCATATTCTTTCTTAGCCAAATGCAACATGCCTTTAATTAATCATATGGTCGTAGGAGCAAGATAACTAGATTTATTCACAACATTAATGAACAGAACAAGCGCACTAAAATAGCATATAATCCATGTCTTGACCTCACAAGCAACTACATTTTTTTAGTATGAATGGCAACCTAAAAAGCACATACACATTTAAAACGGCACATTTAAAACGGCAAAGTGTCAGTGTCGGACACGTGTCCAACAGTTGCAATAGATACGTGATCAACATGCCATATTGCATGTCCTATTTTCCATTATTTCTTATATATGTTTTTAAAAGAATTAACGTGTCCCCAACGTGTTGTGTACTACATTTTTTTGAAATTGACGTGTCGTTGTATCCATGTCATGTCATATTTGTGTCATGTGTCAGTACCATTGTTTGTGCATCATCTTTTTAGATGGCAAAGCTAAAACGGAGAAAATAAAATTCAGTTCCTTCTCTTATGATTAATAAGTAGCTAACCAGATATCGAATAGCATTACCAAAATGGAAAGAGAGAGACCTTGGGATCCTTGTCGAGACAGAAGGCCATCATAGCATATGCAACATAAACATGATATGTGCAATTTGGTGATTTGCGAGCATCCAAAAAGTGCTTGCGAGCAGCCTCAACTCCTTCGTTTCTTCTAAGGAAACGGATAAACTGCATCACAAACCACCAGTGAGGAATCTTTTTCATAAAGTTCTCTGTAGCAAGACATACAATTCATATTTTTGCAGCAAACAAAAAAATGTAGGAGATGAAAATGAAATAAATGTATTTCCCTTCTCGTTTCTTCTAGTAACAAACATCAGGACCTTCTAAAACCTTGTTTTATCATAACGCCCCACCACGGCCCAAAATCTGACATGATCCCTAATATTACTAGTATATTCATACAAACATACCTAAGCTCAATTTTTTTCCCTCGAACACTAAAGATTCACCACTTCAGCTAGGTTTAGACTTTTATATTCCACGAAAACACGATAGTTAATATGATTTTCATTTTCCCATAAAACCATGGACCTTGCCTTCAACATTTTACTAGTCCCGGTGAAGTGAGATCAACTATCTTTTTCATGCCAAGCATGTATGTGGAAGAATTAATGTAAGCTAAAATGTCAAACTCACTTGAATATGTGCCAGTGCAGTCGCATTAGTACCATCGCTCAAAATGCTTTCATATATCTTCTTTGCAGACTATAATAAAGACACAAAGATAAATTAGTGGACAACCTAAATATAAAAAATGTTTAGGGAAATCAGGACTCCTTGCCTGAAGTGATCCACGAGATTCTTCTAGCTCTGCATAAGCATATTTTAGCATATCCGAGTCTGCATATAAAGTAAGAGAAAAAAAAAGTGATTGGAGGAGGAAAAAGAAGAAATTGAGACTGGGAGTATAAATTACAGGAACCAAAATCAAAATGTTGAGCTACTTGAGATAAATCTGTTAAGCAAATACTAAATGTGCCTGAGGAGATAATTAGTTTGATGTACACCATATATGTAAAGAAGAAGCAAGAAAGCAAGAAACTAAAATACATACATGAAAATAACTATTATGATATAAGAGAGAACCAAATTTATTATTAAATAATAAAAAAGATATCAATGGGGGAAATATCTACTGAAAAGAAAAGGAACTAACTTACCCGGAAGAGCCTTCAAAGCACGCTGAAATACTTTTATTGCAGCATCCATTGATCCATTATTTGCATGCCATGTAGCATAATCATACCATACATCAGGATAATGGTACAGGTACATAAGACACTAAAAAGATCCATGTAGAAAGAAGAAATGGTTATGTCAAGATGAATACATTTCAAAAAGTGTTGATAACTTCAAACAAAAAGTAGTCTATGCTAGAAGCAAAGAAAGTACTTATACTAAAACCCACTGAGAGGGCTTATATTAGTCCTCCATGGTTAACTATTAAATTTATATTGTGCTTAAGAGAGTTTTTAAGTCACCATCTATAATCAAGTTTGATGGAAAACTCAATATATTTGACTTAGAATACAAATACGTGTGTAAGCTTCCTTTTATATGTAAAATTAGAGCCAGAGATCAAAACAGAACTTTGGGTAAAATTCTGAAACTAAAACAGAACATTTATTAGTAGAATATGTATATAATAACCTAAATATTGTACTCTGATGCAAGTAAACCATAAAATACATTGTGTGTAAACAAATCTAATTACATAATCATAAAATATACAGCAGTACACAAATCTAACCACACTAGAAGCTTACATGACTTTCTCTCGTCAAAAACCTGAAACCTCAGGACAGTTTTCTAATGCGCTAAAGTAACTTTTTCAATTTAACTAGAACTCTAAATTGGAAAAAGACTGTAAAAGAAATAACGAGACTAAGAGACCACTTTATTTGGGTAAAAACTCTTAAACATAAAGCTACTTCCATATTTGAAGAAAAAAAATGTCAATTGATGAATGTCCTTGATAATCCATAATCCAAATTTTAATTCCATGCCCATATTAATAGTTTTGAATCTTTAGCTACCTGCTCGTATGTGAATATAATCCGTTTGTTGGATGAAGCACTGTCAATCCTCTGAGGATTTCCTCTGAAATTAGATCAAAA
>JBBMEF010000025.1:12113417-12122191 GCA_037832685.1 Sicyos baderoa
ACTTTTTCTTGTTAAAGTGTATATATATATATATATATTATTAGATAATATGGAGTTCCACCTCAAAACCAATTGGCAATGAGGGGAGTAACTCATATTTCTTTTATATTGTTGTTGAACTCTCCACTTTTTCAATGTGGGATAATTGTGAGATCCTAACATGCTCCCTCAAGATGGTGCCTCTTTTGAGCTCACCAATCTTGAATTGGATCTCAAATTCATTTTTATTGAACCGATACCCATTTTGGGCTTTATGGGCTTTGATACCATATTTTCCAATATGGGACAATTGTGAGATCCTAACATATATATATATATAATATTAACAAACCACGAAACTCACTATTTAAAGGAGATAAGAAATATATGATGTAAAGAGTTCAACAAACCGGAAGTGACTTTAAGAAGGCAATGTATTCCATCCACACAGGACCAGAAGATATGTCAACACCTAGGACAAAATGCAACAGTTACAGTTATACTATACTATGGCCCATTAATAATGGTCAAATTAATGTCAAAGTTTCAACATTCTGAAATATCACATTAGTAAATTATCTTTTTTCTGTTCGATTTGTAAAATTTGAGATCTAACTTAAAGGAATTTAACTAGTTTAGATTAGTTTAACCATTTATGTTGGTTTTTCTTCCTTGTATTTATTTTGTTGTATCATAAGTCGTAAAATATGAATGAAATATTAGAAACTTTCTTGAAATCTGAATATGAGGTCCTATGTTTGAACCTTGTAATACCACTTTCTCCTACATTATTATTGATTTCCACTTGTTAGGCCTTTTATGAATTTTTCAAGCTCACATATGAAGGGAGTGTTGAAGTATTAATATGATAATAAATTTATCATTACCCATCCGCTTAAGTTTTTGGGTTTAGTAGGGATTTAAACCAACTATTCAACCCAAATTCTTAACCTGAAAGATTTGGGTAAGTTTAATGATGTCAACCCTTTACCACTCCCCTCACCCGCAGGCTTGGAAATTAAAAAATTAAAAATAAAAAAGTTCAAAGTGTAGAAATTAATATTAATTAAGTGGGAAACAACTTCACACGGGTTTGAAAAAAGGACCTCATGCTCTGACATAATGTTCAATTGTCAATCAACTCAAAAGCTTAAATTGATAGGTTACGAAAAATTTAATTATATAATTAAAAGCATAAAGTGAAACAAGAAAAACTTAAAAAAAAGAAGTAAAAAAATAGAGAGAAAAAAAGAAAGAAAAAACCCAAGTAGAAGATCACCAAGATAGCTAAGCATAAAATCAAAAGCTTTTTTGGTCTCTTCCTGGCCTTCCATTCCTTTCCTTTCATTGACCTTCTTGATGAATCGGATGTAGCAACGCCTGAGTAACAAAAGTAGCATAAATAAATTCTTCAATTTAGCAACTAAAAATGAAGTTGAGAGTTAAATGCCTTTCCACAAAAAAAAGAGAACCAATATGGATTGAAACAAAGTTTATATGAAGCAA
This sequence comes from Sicyos baderoa, assembly GCA_037832685.1. NCBI lineage: Eukaryota > Viridiplantae > Streptophyta > Magnoliopsida > Cucurbitales > Cucurbitaceae > Sicyos > Sicyos baderoa. Next base: position 12,114,903 of record JBBMEF010000025.1, read on the forward strand.
CCATCTGAGTTTGTTGCTAAGGGGGAGAGTGACAGAGTTCTTAGTCTTTAGAAGTCGTTATATGAACGGAAACATAGTCCACGAGCATGGTGTGATAAATTTAGTCAAGCTCTTGGGCAGTATTGAATGAAAAAGGTATGTTTGATCATTCTATGTTCTATCAATGATCTAAGAGTAGTGGCATTGTTATCGCTGGAAATAGCACATCACGTACATCGTCTTTGAAAAAATTCCTTCATAGTCAGTTTCGGAATAAAGATCTGGAAACACTCAAGTAATTGTTAGGTATTGAAGTGATGAGAAGCAAGAAAGGTATTTTTTTGTCACAACGAAAATATGTTCTTGATGTGTTGTCTGAGATAAAGAAAATGAGTGAAACCATGCAGTAGTCTAATGCTACCTGATTTGCAACTCACTAAAGAAGTAGAGTCATTTAAAAATCCTGAGAGATACAAGCTATTAGTTGGAAAGTTGAATTACTTGATAGTGACAAGACCGGTTATAGCTTATTCAGTGAGTATGGTAAGTCAATATATCTCGTCACCTACCATGGATCATTGGGCTGCAGTAGAACAAATTCTAAGCTACTTAAAAGTTGCACCTAGGCAAGGGATCTTGTATAAAGATCATGGTCAGACAAAGGTTGAATGTTTTTCAGATGTAGAGTGGGCAAGATCTAAAGAAGATATAAGATTGATTTCTCGATATTGTGTCTTTGTGGGAGGCAAACTGGTATCATGGAAAAGAAAGAAACAAAATATGGTGTCACGTTCAAGTGTTGAATCAAAATATAGAGCCAAGGCCCAATCCCTGTGCAAAATTGCATGTATACATCAACTTTTGACTGAAATAGGCTTCAGTATTACTATGTCTGCTAAATTGTGGTGTGATAATCAAGTTATCCTTCATATTGCTTCTAACCTAGAGTTTCATCAACGGACTAGCATATTGAAGTGAATTTTCATATTATTTTTTAGAAAATACAGTGAAGATTGGATGAAGACTGGAGAATAGTTTGGAGACGTTCTCATCAAAACATTGAATGGAGCAAGAATAAATTATCTTTGCAACAAGTTGGGCATGATTGACATAGGGGAATGTTATAGTATATAAATATGTATTTATGTATATTATTTTGTTTTGTCCTTTTTGTAATTGTACGTTAGTCTAACGAATAAGATAATGACTATTTCTCTCATTAAAGTCTACAAGGATCATACCAAAGAGGAATGTGAAGACAGTTCAATAAGCACCGGCTAAATATCTGTTTTGTAGCATCATCATTATTTACAACCATGTGTGCCTCCACATATTGCTTCCAATATTTAGCCTGAAGAAAAATGTTAGTATATAGATTGAATCTAAAAAATATAAAGGAATACAAAATGGTTGATCCAAGATCTTTAATCCTCAATGATTGGATGTTCCTTGAATTTTCAAAGGAATACAAAATGTCAAAAGAATAAACATCATATGCTACAAAATATGAGTACTAACCAGCATTAGTTAAGCCCAGTTACTCTATTTCTGCTTACAAGCCCAACAATAAGCAAGGTTTAAATTTTTTTTGAAACAAGGGTAACCACACCCGTCCCTAAGCCAGGCACCGGAGACATCGAAGGAGTAATGTCACAGGTGAGTCTCGAACCTGGGACCTTTAAGGAAGCATACCTTCAAGGCCCAAGTCTTCAACCAATGTGCCACTGCAAGGTTTAGATTTTAAAAATGCAGCTACTCTAAGTGAAAGTAGACAAAAGAGAAACATTGAAATATGTAAGAAACTCACAGCTGTGGGATACACCGTCAACAGTTGCTCATATAGTGGTGTTGCCTCCAATATTGGCAAACGCTGACATGAAATAATAAAAATTCAGTGTTAAATCAAGAGGAAGCTCAATATTAAACTTCATTGAGAGAGGGAAAGGTAGATGAGATGTGATGTGAAAACTAATGATGATATCACACCTGCGCCTCATTAGCAACGCTTTCTGCCACTTCAACATTGTACTTTAAATCATCCAAAAGTTTATTACTGGCTGTTTTATCCTGAACATGAAAGTTGCATGCATAAATTGTAGCCATGCTCCCGTAGGTTGATATAATTAAATTTACCCTTTATCAACCTAAGTTTTTGGATTGATTGGTGATTTAATATGATTCAACACGGTATCAAAGTAAGAGGTCTTGTGTTCAAACTCATAGCTTGTATCTCCTTTTAGTATATATGTATATATATTTACGTTTACCTCCACTTGTATATATATATTTACGTTTACACTTATAAATGTTATGGGTTGTATTTACGTTTACACGGTATCAAAGTAAGAGATCTTTTGTTCAAACCCATAGCTTTTAAATTTCTAAGTCCACAAGTAAGGGGTGTGCTGGTTGATGATAATTAAATTAACTCCAACCTATAAACTAAAGATTTAGGCATTAGGTTGATTGGTGAATAACATGATTCAACAGGTTTGATGGGAATAGAAAGAATATGGAATAAAGGCACATAACCTAATTACGTTTTCGGGCTCAAAATAAGAAAGAGATTTCACATGTGCCACAAACATGGCTCCATTGATGCATATCCCCTTAAACAACTATGCCCAGCTCCTTACTAAATGTAGTCATCCTTACAATCTTCTAGTTTCTGAACATTTTATTCACACGAACATCTCATAATATCCTAAAACAATTTATGTGGAGAGAAAAAGAATATGCATACCTTTGATTCAGACCCCTCTGATGTCATAATGAAGAGAGTGCATGAAAATAGAGCTGTGGTGCTATAAGTTATGCTGGCCTGCTTAGCAAAACAAGAAGAGCAAAATTAAGTAGCAATCAAATCAGCTGAGCTTCATTCTAGCAAAGATTATCAACACTCCAGAAGCAACAGAGCGTTGAGAATCATACATTGATAAGGTGAGGATATCTCTTAGTGCTGTTTATAAGGTAGATAGACTACTCCTCTCATTGTCAATTGGTTTTGAGATGGATGTCCACCGAGCCCATTAAATCCAAACGGGTATTCGCTATTCGGTCCAATAAAAATGAAATTAAAATCCGATTCAAGATCACCATCTTGAGGGCATGTTGAGAATCCTACATTGATAAGGTGACGATATCTCCTATTGTCAATTGGTTTTGAGATGGATGTCCACATTTTGTAATACATAGTACCAAATGATGCATAGGATTTGACTCGGGTCGGAACAGACAAAAACCCGACCCGAACCAAACACCAAAATTCCAAATCACCCAACTGATCTTAGCAGAGCGTAGCGAGTATACATAAATTCATGAATTGGCGAAATTGAAACAGAATTAGAAACAAAAGCTTGCGAAAAACGAAGCATACCTGCGAGCTGGAGCTAAGAAGCAGGGTTATATTAATCAGAAATCCGAAAATGGGGAGAAGAGTGTGATTTGGGTCGCCAAATTGAAATCTACAATGGACTTTGGTCGGGTTCAGTCTCCAAAGACCAAAGTTTTGAAGAACAAGAATACTGAGATTGTGACGGCAATACAGAGTTAGTTTATAAAGGTTAGATTATAAATTTAGTCCGGCTAGAATTCATTATTTTCAAAATAATAATAATAACTTATATGGCTTGAATAAGTTTTTTTTTTTTTTTTTTTTTTTTTTTTTTTTTTTTTTTTTGAGGAATGTGGTTTGAAGAAGTTAAGATACATTAAAAATTAGAGTTTAGTCTATATAATTGGTTTCTCGGTTGTAATTGTTGTCGAGTTAAGTATAAAAGATAGTTATTCTGAATCAACAAAGACCGTATAAATTAAGTGACTAATTTGACCAAAATGTATATATATATTGTAATGATGTTCATTCATATACAGTATGGATGTTTATTTTCCTCACAAGGCTGAAAAGTCGCCCGTTAATAAATGCATATACATAATTCGTTTTCTGCCTCGTTTATACAAGTTTATGAAATATTTAGTTGAATAAATATTTTTCTTACATGATTAATTCATATAAAAAGTTAACTATTCAAGAAATCATCTAGAACTTATTGAATTAAAGTTGGTAAAAACAATAGAAAAGAAGAAAAAAAATGGAAAAATGAAAATTTCACAAAAAATCGATCTTTGTGATTTTGTTGCGGGGATCCCCACCTCATTCCAAATTTAATGAGAAGTTTTGCGGTGGTGGGAATGAAGACGATAAAGTCGTCTCCGTTTTATCATGAAGACAATAAATATAGTTGAGTACGACATAGTAACCAAGACGTAAATATACTTCTTGGTTATTATATCGTACTAGAACTATATATTCTCTTGATATGTCATTATTGTTGTTGGAACTCTTAAACTTTTTAATATGGTTAAAACTAATAATGTACATATAATAAAATAAAAAAATGTACGAATTGAACTAAGTGATAATATGAACTCATCTATTATTAACATGGGGAAATAGTGTTTATACAAGATAATTAACTTCCTAATAATAAGATTAAACTAAAACATATCTAACTTACTAAAGTTCACATAATGACTATTTACCATTTATTTAATATTCTCATCTCAAACTATAATGAAAAGATATGAAATTCCTAACTTGCATTTAAAATGATGATGGGATAAGAAAAGTGATAATGGTTTTGTTGCATTATACCTTGAATGCATTAATATCTTGTGATTAGTTAGTCGTGTTTCTCTTCTTCTTTCGCGTGTTTTGTCATCTGTTTAAGTCTTCGATTCGATAATTGATTACCGTTTTCATAATTGGTTCGGTGAACAAGTGAGAACAAACTAATAGGCTTAACAAAATCATTATTTATCTTGCCATGAAAAACAAGATTAGTGACAGGATGAATTGCATTCAAAGCAAACGACAATAAGAGAGTCACAATTGCAACACGGAGATCCTTGAACAAAGACAACAACCATATAAGATCATAAATAGCAAGGGCAATGGCCTGATGATATTCACCTTCGGTTGATGAACGAGAAACCATACTCTTCTTTGACTTCCAAAAGGTCAAATGGGTCCTTAAAAATACACAATTGCTCGTGGATGATCGGAGTATACTTGAACAAAAGGCTGACCCTACATTATTTGGATGTAAAGGAAATTTGTAGAAAATTAATTTCTAAATAGGTGAGATTGAACTTATCAATTTATGCATCCTAAGACCCTCTTTGACCAATTAAGCCACCTCGTGATGGTTGACATAACTTTAGATTTAATCCCTAATAAACGAGAATCTTCAAGAATTTGTATAGTATAGTGTTGTCGAGACACAAAAAATCATCTCACATACCATGTAAGTTCCAATCCCAAATAATATTGTAAAGAAGTCTTAAAATAAAATGTATGATTAAGAAGAGATTACAAAGAAATATTTTTCATTTGAAAATAGGTAGACTGAATATTAAAAATCAGTAGACAATAGCTTTTTATATCATCTTTTGTAAACATGTCACTTTCAAATTAGAAAATAAGGCTCGAAATTGAAAGAAAAAGCTCATAATGAAAGGAGAGATAGAAAAATGGGAAGCGAAGAAGGAGGAACAAAAAATATTCTTTCATTAAAAGTTCAATATTAAAATAGAAATTGAAAACTGTTTGATAACCATTTGGTTTCTTGTTTTTGGTTTTTTAAATTTAAGCTTATTTTCTCTCAAAATTTTTACAATGTGCTCCATCATACCCACCATTTATCTATCTTTTTTTAAGAAAGTATGAGAATATTAACCAATTTTTAAAAACAAAAACAAACTTTGGAAAGCTACTTTTTTTTGTTTTTAAAAGTTGATTGGTCTTCTCCTACTTTCTTAAAGAAAGATGGATAAATGGTGGGGAGGATGGAGCACATTGTAGGAATTTTGAGAGAAAATAGGCTTAAATTTGAAAAACCAAAAACAAAAAATCAAATGGTTATCAAACGGGGCCTGAAATAACAATTCTCAAAATTATAGATCCAAACGATATTTTAACTCGCTTTCTAAGGCCCTTGATAAGTTTTTTGTTTTTGGTTTTTAAAATTTATGTCCATTCTTACTCAAATTTTCTACAATATGTTCCATCGTTCCTACTTTATATTCATCTTTTTTTAAGAAAAATAAGAGAATACTAATCAATTTTTTTAAAAGAAACAAACTTTTAGAATTTTTTTTTTTTTTTTTTGTTTTTAAAAGTTGGTTAATGTTCTCCTACTTTCTTAAAAATAAAAAACATAAACAAAAAACTAAATGGTTATCAAACGGGCCTAAATAATCATTTTTAATAATTTAACATAATATATGATCCAAAATTGAGGTGCCAATTTGATTGAAGAGAAGTGACACATTGATTGCGAAATTGGGATGATCGAGTTTGGCCACATATACAATACACAACAAAAAAACATAGCACACTTACAATCATAGCACGTGCGATGCTTAAATTACAAATTAAATAATAAAAAAGGCACGTGAGAGTCAGAGTGACACGTAGCCCATGGGTAAGCAGTTCAACGTTCATGAGGGTGCTGACTCAAAGAAACAGTGCAACGTTCATTTTTTACAGAAAATACATTAATTTCCCACAAAACCACAAATACTTCCCTTTATTATAAAAAGGGACTTTTCACTTTTTCTTTTTTTAAGTCTCTTTCTAGTTTCTCCCTCTCTCCCTCACCAAAAATAGATGGCCTCAAATTTAGCATCATTTTTTAAAAAAAATATTCAACTAACAAAAATCAGAAGAAAAAAAAAGGTGAAAAAATGTGTGTTTCCAACCATGAGACCCTACCATTAAAAAAAAAATAGCAACAAAAACTAGGCAATTGTATTAATTTGGCTCTCTATCAAAGATTAAGTTATCATCTTTATCCCTGAAAGGGTCGCGCATGAATTTCATTATTTAGTGATGATCTAATTCATTATCATAGTCATAGATTTAATCTCAAAAATTGATATTTAACTTTATTGTTCATAATGATTGACGAAATAAGTATATATATGTGACCATGTACATGTAGAATATTTTTGTTGTTCAATCAATCACTTGATTTTGCATTGTCATTATTAAGACATGTATAATTTACTTTCACATATTTAATTCGCCAACAATTATGAATATGATTATCCTAGAAATTTTGAGGATCATGTCATACCAATTAACCTATTAGATTATTGATAATTTTCAAGAAGTGAGAGTTAAAGTAGGGAAAATAGACATAAAAACGACATGAAATGAGTAATAACTATGACAAACTACGTTGCTAACACACATAGGTTCGCTTACAACGAACTTCTTATAGTTTTCTGAGTAAGAAGTTAATTAA
>JBBMEF010000025.1:12122291-12169244 GCA_037832685.1 Sicyos baderoa
TTGTTGATAGTTTCACACAAAGTGCATCCGATTAGCTTCGTCAACGACGAAGTTGATCAACCATATAACCAAACCATACATCATTTCTTATTCGCTTCGCTGTGTGTTTACTATTTTTACAACAGTTGGGTTGGAGAATTGACCAACCCGAATTTTTGGGTTGGGTTGAAAATCACCTCAACCCAACCCAATTTATGTTCACCCATAGCTAGGTTTACTAATGTATTCTATATACAAAGGCATTGCCTTAATAAATAAAATCACTACGACTGTTTAGTCTCGATATAATTAGTATCCTCTATGTGGGGCTTGTGATCCCCTCCTCGATTTGAACTTTAAAAAAAAAAAAGTTAAGCTTTTAACCCGAAGTGTCCAACAAAGATACTCCTTGTCAAATATAAACCCTCCTATAAACAAAAAAAAAGAACCCAAGAGTTTAGCTCTGTCAAATTTTGATTAGTTAATTACAAAACAGAAGAGTCAAATGAAAGTTAACTTCAAGGCTTATTATTTCCCATTGGTATTTATACAATAAATGTTCTGTTACACAAATATGAAATTTGGGTATGTATCAAATTTCAAATTCAACAATAACTTAGCCAAAAAGAATATTCATGAAGAACAGTTGGGAGAAAACAAAACGAAGCTTAAGAGAGGAAAAGAAAGAACTGACCACTGATTTATTGCTTGAAGGTTAATGATCAGTAAGTGATGCGACAACCGGCTTACTTGACTCGATTTTCAAAGGTATTATCTCGTCGCTATCTTCATCGGAAGTCGCCGAGTCCGGCAGCTGAGAAGTGGATAAAATAACTCTACAAGGTGGAGAAGAGCATCCAGAATTGATAAAACCAGTCATCTTCTTGTCATCTTCCATCATTCTTTGTGCATAATCTTCATAGTCGAATCGAACCGGGTTTTTTCCACCAAATGAAGCTTCCAACTCGTGTGTGTCGAAGTTTTCTTCCATTATCTTCTGGCTCTCTGGGTTGTTGGAGTACACAAACTTCACTTTCTTGAATGTCTTTGATTCTATGAATGGCCTTACCATCTGCATTGTTGAGATAATGCAGATGGTAAAAGTTTCATAATGGTTCAATTTGGTTAACTTTTCAAAATGTCTATATATACTTTGAAAGATAGAAAGAAACTTCATTAAATACCAATCAATATATAGTTGAACAAATGTTAGGGGGAAGATTCCCCTCCTCAATAAAAGGATTTGTGGGCATGGAAGAGAGAGGCCATGAGTTGATATCTAACAAGATTTAAGATATACTTCTTGAAGTGTATCTTAATCAACAAAACCACTCTCAGTTCTGAGTTTTTCACTCATTAACTAAGTGTATATATCTCAATATTATATATCTTCATGACCACCTATCTAAGAATTAATTTACTACGGGTTTTTTTACACCTAAATATTGTAGGGCCAGACAGTATATTCCATGATGATGTCGAGGTGCGTGTAAGCTGCCCTATAACAATTGAGTTAGGTACAATGACTCAAATTTTCTGGGGGGTGTCCAAGTAAAACATAGGATATAAGAAAGTTGTCATGTAAATTTCAATCAAATTGTTGGGATTATAATGAAACTAATTTTAAAAGTATAGGACCAAGTTCAAACAAAGATTAAATCATTGGACCAAATACAGGATTAACAAATGAATATATGGCATAAGATTAGGCAGCATACAAACTATCTCAACATTGACAAATTATTCAATGAAGCCACCAACAAATTTGAGGTACTACATCCAATAATGAAAAATTACCAATCATATAGTGACAGCCTCACTAAGGAGGTGTTTGGGGAAGAGAAATGAGAATTAAATGGAGAATAGGAAGGAGAATGATTATTTATGTTCAAGGTGGAGAGAATCATTATGAAAAAAAGTAATAAATATGATGAGATTAAAAAACAGTTACGAGGAAAATAAAAATGGTTATAGAAAGAATAAAAAGTAGTTGAAAGGAGAATAAAAAGGTGATTTTGGGGAGAATGGTTCTCGATAACCCAAACACTGAAAATCATCCTCCTTCCCATTCTCCCAATTTCATCCTTTTGCCACAAAAACACTCCCTAAACAATTTCTCGGGAATTTCAAAATATATGGAAAGCAATAAATGTATGGATAAGAATTATTATTATTATTCACCAAAAATATGAGATTGATGTGAAAGCTTACCAGCCAAAAAGACTCAAACACCTTGGGTGGGTTGTAGAGAATAGCAAGGCCCAATCTTTCAGGATAATGATTTTGCAGAATGTTAGCTGTTTCTCGAGTAACCTTCAGGGAAAGACAGGACTTGTTCCACCCATGAAAATCAACAAGCCACACCATGTATCCATCATTTGAATTCGAATTCGAGATCGCATGCTCCATGCAGTAAACCAAATATCGGATCTGTCCAATTGTTGATTCTGTATTCTGGTGTTGTTTTTTTTGGATAAGAAACAATTTCATTATAAGTATGAAAATTAGAGGCAAAAGCCAATTACAAAAGAGATCTCCGGCTATTCAATAGAGTGTCATAACTATAGCCATGGAAGAGTGGAGATCGTTTACACCAAGATACAACAACAATAATATTTTTATTAGATAACAGATAACATTACTTTTACTTTAATCAAGAGTAGTAATGTAGAAAAATAAAACTAAAGAGTCAAGAAAGAGTTCTCACTCATATACTTTCTAACTCTGTATTTTTATTATATAACAGATAGGTTAAAACTTAAATTCCAAGCTTTGATCTACAAAAATTTGAAGTTTGGGTCTATCTGGTCAACATTCAATTAAACTTTATTAGATAATATCGGTTCCACCTCAAACTAATTGGTAATGAGGGGAGTACCCATATCTCTTATAAAGATGTTGAAGACTTCTCATCTTTCCAATGTGGGACAAGATGAGTATTTCCTACATACCCCCTCAAGATGGTACCATATTGGGAAAATCATTTTGAATTAGATTCGAATTTGTGGACCAAAATATCCCCTTTGGCTTACCCACTTGGATCAGATTCGAATTTTTTGAGATCAAAAACCCGTTCAAACTTTTGCCCGCCTGAGTGGGGTCCAAATCACCCACTCGAGTCGGATCGGAATTTAGGGAACCAATATCTTACATGGAACTCTAAATATCATATTAGATAATGTGGAGTTCCATCTTAAAACCAATACAAAAGTTTCTAAAAGATCCCTAAAATTTTGAAAATTATGTCGATATATCTTTCAACACTTTTAGAAGTTTTTATATGGTACTTAAACTTACTTTTTTTATCTAATAGAACCGGCCATTCATTTCAATAATTTAATGCACTATATTATTAATTATAACATGCAAATGTACTATATTATTTAAAGATAACAGGTGAACACTAAATTGAAAGCTAGCCTAGGCATACAGCCTACAGGTGACATAAACATACATAACTAATGCAACTCAATATATAAATCTATTAGACACGAAATTAAATGTACAATAACCCTTTTTTTTATAGTCGTGACCTGCCGAGTCAACTTTCGCACACCTCGACTAATGTTATAGGACATGCCAACATTTGGATGTCAAGGAAAGCCGTAGAAAATTAATTCCTAGGTAGGTGGCAACCATGAATTGAACCCATCACCTTATGCACTCTAAGGCCATCTTTGACCAATTGAGCCACTCCATAATGGTTTTCAATAACCTTTAAACGACTTGCTTATAAAATTAAGGATTCTAGAATGAAAGTTTTTTTTTTTTTTTTCTTTTTTTTCCAGACCAGCTTTCACGTAGAAAGCGCACCTCGACCAATGTCACGGGGCATACCGCCTAACCCTACAACATTTGGATGTCAAGGAAACCCGTAGGGATTAATTTGAAATTAATTCCTAGGTAGGTGACCACCATGGAATTTGTACCCATCACCTTATGCATTCCAAGACCCTCTTTGACCAATTGAGCTACCCCATAATAGTAGAATGAAAGTTTGAAAGTTGATTATGGGAACTTATAATTTAACCTAAGAGGGTATTTGTAAACCTTTTTTTTATGATCTGCGAACTTGGAGCTTTACTCCTTTAAACTCAAACCATCCCTAACTCGTTCCTAAACTGTGGCATTGGGATTAGGATCAGAAGCAAATATGTTTAATATATGAACACATAAAGAACATAAGATGTGATCATCATGCAATTGAATACCTCGCAACTTGGTCTCATTACAAGAACGGTCCTTCCTTGTTTGTCAGTGTAATTAGCTCTATATAATTTCCCTGTCTTGGCTTCTTCAGCAATATCTTCCTTGAAGCACAAAGAAGACATTGTTTAATCAACAAAATCAATATGATCATTTCAAGCAAATATTTATCAAGTAAATTTTAGGGAGTTTATCCTCAACATCACAGTCTACTTCTGATATTATATTTGCAACACAATTTCTACAATAATTCATCTATAGCACATAATTTTCTATCAGTGATAGAACTCAACCAATGATAGAATGAGTCTACTCTATCGGTGATAAAACTAAACCAGTGATAAAACTCAACAAACGATAGATGAGTCTACCACTGATTAAATTCTATAGAACTCAACCAGTGATATAACTCAACTTGGATTTTTCTGTTACACAAGAATTAGTTTTGATTTTATGCTATAAATAGAAATATTTTGTCTTTTTTTATTATACATGTAAAATCCCCTAAAATTTAGAACTACAATTCGACTTTCTTAAATTAGCTTTACAAATGTGCTTGTTCCTACAGAGGAGGAGGATAAATACATAATATCCTTGTATAACTATATCATTTCTAGGTAGGGAATTATAATTATACAACCTCTCATTCCTTCGATGAGCAAGTTATATTCTCAATAGAATAAGAATGCTTCACATCAAATCAAGAGCAAAATGAAGCAAAGAAAAGAACATTAGAAAATAAAAGTTTGAAAACTTTGTAATGGAGTGAAATTGTTACATCTTTTTGAAGAAGAAATGGAGTGTCTATCCATGGTTACCACCTACCTAGGAATTAATTTCCTACAAGTTTCTTTAACATCTAAAAATTGAAGGGTCATGCGGCATGTAATCCATATGAATAGTTGGGGTGTGTTTGTTTTTGGTTGAAAAGAGTGGAGTGGAGAATGAAGTGGTTAATAGTAGTTTAGAGTGGTTAACTACTCGTTTGAGGATTGAGGTTAATAGTAGTAGAGTAATCAACTACTTGTTTGAGGATTGAGGTTAATAGTGGTTGAGTAATAAATTTGATGTGGAATTTAATAAAGTTAAATGTGAGATTTGATAGATGGGTTGAATAGTGATTAAAAAAGGTCAAGAGTGATCGTTTACTACAAAGAAAAACAAACGAGTGGTTTTTGAGGAGTGGTTATTAACCACTCCTCATGTCCACAAAAACAAACATACCCTCAAGGCACGCGCAAGCACTTACAGATATAAAAAAAAAATATATATGTATTATATATTCTTGTTATTTCTTTTTCATTTTAGATGGGTGTGAGATGTCATTTAAATCATTTTTCAACGATTTTTTTTTCTTTAAATGAAAAGAGGCTAATCTCAATGCTTGTTAATCATCCTCCATTTAATGAAAGACTCTTTATCTTCAAAAGTATATGCTTATTGTAGAAATTAATTGATTTTCTTCTACTCTAAGTTCAGTAATTAGCTTCCCATTTTCTATTTTCCAGAGAGATTAGAAGCAGAAATGTACTAATGAAATGGTGAAGTTTGCAGAAATCAATACCCAACATATCTTCTCTGGCTTGTATTGTAGCCTCCATTTCAAAGTCTCCTTCAACATTTTACTAGCCTTCTTTGTATTCCAATTTTTCCCATTGAGGTACCTCAAAATTGATGCATTTGAGCACAAATCAGGAAGCTTATCAGCAATTGGACCCATCAACTTTTTGACTTCATTTATCTGAAAAAAAAGAATCCAATAGGATTAAAACTCGTGAATCATTATCAGAAAATTAAAGTCCCATTCGATAACCATTTGGTTTTTGAAATTTAAGCTTAGTTTTTGAGTTCCATCTTTCCTTGAGAAACCAAAACAAACTTTTGGAAGCTACTTATTTTGTTTCTAAATTTTGAATTGGTTTCTAAAAAAGAATAGGTAAGATGTAAATATCCAAGTAAGAAAAAATATATGGTGAAGTAGTTGTTGTAGCCTGTAGGTTTAAATTTCAAAAACCAAAAACTAAAAATAAAATGGTTATCAAACGGGGCCTAAATATCTTAGGTGACATTTTACAAAAACTCCTGTACCAAATTGGGAATAAGAGAGAATTCAACATTCTTGATCTATTGACATATTTAATCAAATTTAACTTGCAACCTCACCTTGGCCTGCTGTTCTTCAGGGGAAAAAACCTCCTCCGCCGCGTTACCTCTTGGCGACATCTCGGGTTGATCAGGAATGATTACTTTAGTAGAGATTACAGACTAACGGTTCGGTTCGATCTCCGGATGATCTTCAACACAAAATCATATAACTCTTAAATGCTTCACTGGGTATGAGAATCTTTACACATTTACCTTCAAAAGAAATGAACTTGCTCATTCAAAGGGATGGATTATAGCAAAAAAGAGCATTGCTACGATGACATCTTGTACGACCTACTAACCAAAATGTTACAGATTCGAAACCACCACCCTCAAATGTTATTGAATTCAAAATTAGAAGAAAAAAAAAGATGAATTATAGTGTGATTTATTTTTATATATATCCGTGAGTGTTGGAGTCAACTTAAGCGTATCTTTTCAAACCCTTCAACATTTGGATGTTAAGAAAACCTGTAGGAACGTTTGGATGAGTAATTGCATGAGGAGTTATTTTGAGTCTATAGTATAAAGCATTATTTTGAGTGATTAGAAATTGGGTTGTAACACGTTTGGACATGGATTTTTAAAGAGGAGTTGCAGACTTATTTTGATGTTGATTTTTACAGAGAAGTTGTCAGCAATAGCTCGTTTGGATATGAAAAGTTATTTTGAGTGATTAAAAATGAGTATTTATTTTGAATGATTATAATAGCCTATTTGGATATATTTTTTGGATATATTTTTTGAGGGTCGTAAGTAAATAGCTCCTAAAAAAAACTATATCCACCCAAAATGTTTCTTAATTCTTTGGCATCAACGTTCAAAATAACTCCTCATTTTAAAACCGCAACCAATACTTTTTTCAAAGAGAAATCGAGGAAACAAAGAAAAAACCTAGAACAAATATTTCCATAATCCCAAATCCCATAAATTTCAGAAACCAAAACAGAGAAATCAGAACGACATACAATCGTGGATAAATAAATGAAAAATAAAAATCAATGCGTACCTAATGGAGTCGAAACAATCATGAAATAAAAAGGGGGATTGAAAATTGAGCTCCAAATCGAGCAAAAAAGAGCGAACCGGACGACAAAGTGAAGGATTGTTCGTCATTTATTTATAGGAATTTTTTTGCAGAGCTTCGTTCTAACCGTTTCATATAGTATGGACCCATTGGATCATCCAACTAACTAAAATACCATTTTGGGCATATAACTTGAGTTTGTTCAATATTTGTTATTTTTTTTTTTTTTTTTTTTTATTTATTTAAATTAAGTTAATATTGATTGAAGTTTACTTTATTAAATAATATAAAAATGTTAACATATTTATAACATTTATAAAGAAATATTGTCTTCTTTTTTTTTTGAGAAAAAATATTGTAATTTTTAAAGATAGTAAACTAATCTCTTATTTTTCATATTTGTAACTAATATCAATGATTATAGTCAATTGGTGATACTTATTGAAATTAGTTGGTATGCAATTGATTGGATTACTCATACTTGACATATTTGCAATTTATGACACACTAATGGCATTGATTAACTGCAACCGTGTAATTGATTAGCATATCTTATTAGTGACGCAGTTAATTATTTTGATTGTTTGAGTCTGGAAATAGATATTTAGCTCTCATATTATTTACTATGACTTAAAATTTGGCTATTTGTAAAACAAAGATTTCTTAGCCAAAGTTGACACATAAATTAACCAGTTTTTAGGTCACTCAATATTATTTATTTTTAATAATTCAACTGTAAATAAAAAGTTAGCATATTAAAGGTGAGAAATACTCATTTCATCATATAAAACATTTTTTTTTCTTTCTCTTTTATATTAAATATTGGATAAATTATAAAATTAAAGTTTGAATTTAACATTTATGATTTGAAAAAAACTAAAAAACAGTATATATATCGTTTGTAATAGTAGGTGAATTAAGTATATGTAAATTACTATATACATGGGACCACGTGAATAATTAACTTTCACATATAATTTACAAACAATTATAAGTAATAATGACTTTTTTTTAACTAAAAATACTAAATATCTAAATATTTTAAAGAAATCCCGATGAGTTGTTCCTTATAAATCTCAATTTTATCCATTGTAACGGATTTGAGAGAATTATGCACGCATAATAATTACCCATAATTATATAGTTATTACATATAAAATTAACAATAATTAATTTTTATTTAACATCCATTATCCATTAATCATTTTAATGAGAATTAGTTGTTTTTCCCATATATCTAAATTTTATTAGTTGCATCAAAAAATACTTCATTACAAGTTCAAAAATCAACTCGTGTCCTTCCATATTATTGATTTATAAACCAGAAACAAATAATCAACCCATAATCAAATTTTGTTCTCGAAGTCCTAGGTTATAATGATCGAGTTCAAGAGGTATCATAATTAAAATAATGGATAATTACAACCTACATCAAGAACATGCATGCTATAATTTTTTTTTTTTGAATAAGAAACAATTTCATTAATATATTATGAAATTATAATATGGACTCCGAAAGCTTACAAAAGAAATCTCAAACTACAAACAAGAATGTCATAGCTATAACGATGAAACAAAGGAGATTGTTTACCCAAGAAATAGTATAATAAGTAAAAGATAAATCACCCTATAATATATATATATATATAAAATTGCAAAAGAACTGTATAAAATTAATTAAATATTAAAAATTTAAGAACTTCTCAACACAAGTACGTCAAAATAAAAGACAATTTATAAAATCCGTTTTTATGGCACCAAATGACAAGATGATGTCATAAATGCAAAATATAGGATTATGTGGAGGAATGTTTGTTCCATGTGGATATTTAGAATTAGTAATCTTTTTAATTTGATTATAAAAAAACAAAGTAATCTTTTTAATTTCTCAAAACCCTTCTTGACAATCAACACATGATACTTCAAAATTAAGTATTTTTAGCTTGAAGCAATTTTATGATTAATAACCTCCCAAAACATGTGTTGATCTGAACAAAATCTGTCTTGATAGCATAATCAAATCATAATCATATGGAATGCAAGAGAATGTATCTTGGTCTGAATCATAAGGTAGGGGGCATTATAAAGGTCAAGAAACAAAGTCGAGAAAAACAAGATCGAAAACCAACTCATGCAACACTCAGCAATGACAATGATGTTCGAAATAACTTGATGATCCAAATAAGTTATCAATTCAACGGATTTGGTTTAGATCCAAATTAATAAAAATTTATGAGTTGAGTCGACTCATGAATTAATCTAAAATAAGTTTGAGTCGATCCAACTAACTATTACCACAAGAAATATGAATTTGGTTAGACAAGAAATTTGACAAATAATCTTGACCATATCAAAAATTCAAGAGTGAGGTTTCTCAACTACAATTTATAACATTAATTCGAGCGAAGGCTGGCAGAAATAACATACGAAAAAGTACCAAAACTTACATCTTGATGTTGAAGTAATCGGGGTCAAAATGATGCAGTCTTACATAACCATCTTCACCTCCACTTGAAAAACTACAATAAAACAAAAGTGCATAAAACACCATATAATAAATGGTTTTTTTTTTAATATCCGTGACTATCCAGGCAAGCTTTCACCCACCTCGACTAATGTCACGAGACATACCGCCTGACCCTACAACATTTGGATGCCAAGGAACCTCGTAGGAAATTAATTCCTAAGTAGATGACCACTATGGATTGAACTCATCACCTTAGGCACCTCAAGGCCTTCTTTGACCAATTGAGCCACTCAATGATGGTAATGATTTGTTTTTTCACAAATTAAGGCAATCAATTAAGCAGATATACATACCTCTTGCCATCTGGATTGAAAGCCAGAGCATTAATAGGTCCAAAATGCCCTTTCACACCTCCTATCTCTTCTTGCAGGATCTATCAATCAGACAAAAAAAAATGTCACTCTATTTCTTAGGACAAGGTAAACTCAGGACGCGGACAGAAGATCGCACCTTGTCATAAAACTTAGCTTCAAACTTCCCTGCACGATGATCGGTTGTTGTCACTGACGAAGCATCTTGTCCGCCACCAAGCACCACCTGAAACCCGATAAACAAAAATAAGAATATAGCTCTAGTGGAATAATGTATAACTTAGTAACTAACAAGTTACAAGTTCAAAATCCGCAACTCCAAATGTTGTTGAATGAAAAGAAAATCAAGCATAAATAAAGATACATACATGATCAAGAAGTGGAGACATTGTAACTGCATTGACCGGGCGTTCTGTCACATAGGTCTTGATAAGCGACAACGTTCTAATATCCCACAGCTGGATTTAAAAAGGAAAAGATGTAAATTAAACCACCAAAAAATGTAAAAGAGTAATGCATTTAAGCCTATTTTAAAATTTAAAAAGGGGGAGGAAAATAATCAGACAACTGTAGCATACCCTTGCAGACTTGTCCAAAGAACCAGAGATAAAATGTGAACCATCAGGGGATTTCACAAGGGAAGTTATTGTTTTCTTATGGCCTGTCTCCTTGTCTGATTCTTTTAAAATTTTACCAGTCTGCAGTTCAATTAAATATCAAGTGAGTAACAAGTTATATTCACCAAGAAACATAAAAATGATAACCATTATCAGAATATTAATAAAAGTTGAAGTCACAAATAAAAAATTAGTTATACAATTGAATTAAGCAACCACACATGTTAATTAAATAAGAGAGGTAACAATTGTACGAGAGAAATATACTATTTGTTAGCCCTTACTTTCATTAGCCCTTACTTTCAGTATATCTCTATCTGTATCTCTTTTATATATCCATGACTGTCTTACGCGCACCTCAACTATTGTCTGGGATATACAGTTTGACCCTAAAACATTTGAATGTGAAGGAAGCCCATACAAAATCAATTACTAAGTAGGTGACTACCATGGACATTGGATTGAACCATCATCTCTTAGTTACTTGAGACCCTCTTTACCACCTAAAACATTTGAATGTGAAGGAAGCCCATACAAAATCAATTACTAAGTAGGTGACTACCATTGACATTGGATTGAACCATCATCTCTTAGTTACTTGAGACCCTCTTTACCACTTAGCACATTCCATGATAGTTTGGTTTGTCTCTGAATGTAGCATAATGCCTCAATTCCAAAAACATATATTTAACTTAACTTCATAATTGTACTAAGAAGTCACAAAGAGACGTCTAAATTCTAAGGCTTTTATGACTAGCAACAATGTACTCTCTTCGTTAGCCCGTACTTAACAGCATGTCTATAAATGTAATGTTTTTATTCATTTGAGACGGATAAATAGCACTGAAACAACATAATTCAATTGTAATTACTAGCTTATGATGAAGTATGTATGTAACATTCCGATTAAAACTGATTGCTTCAATCAAATGAAATTGATAGCTTCAATCAAGTTAAAATATTTTGTTATGTATGAAATATTATTAGAAAGTTGCTATATTAAAATAGGGATGCTTGCTTCCTACACTACAGGAAACATTCATTCTTGGGAAAATATATAATAACAGAGATGACAAGAAACTAGAGCAAGATTAAGATTTTTAAACAGATACTAACACAAGACATCCTAAATTGTATCACAATCATTACCTCAGAATCCCAAATGCGAATAACAGCATCTTCTCCTGCACTTATAATGGTCTTATTTAGAGGCCCCCAAACAGCTCGGTTGATTCTTCCCTGAGGACCCTTAAGGAGGAGCACAGATTCACCAGTCTCTGTGGCATATCAGAAACACTATAATAAGTATATACTTTTCTCTTAGAATCAAACTATGAAAAAACAAAAGCATGAAAAGAAGTCCACCAAAAGCCACCCAAATATTAAAAGAACACATCCCAATCTAAAAGAACAATGCCAGGCTCACAATTAAAAACTTGCCAGACAAAGAATTTCAGCATTTCACTTTCATAGAAATTTAAACCTTCCAAAGAGAGTTCTCAAGGAGGAAGAAGGGTAAGAACAACAAAGCGAGGCTAACTCACTCCACACTCATTCAAGACTTATACCTAAAACTCTACCTCCAAAGACATAATCAAGGAAACCCTTACATACGATCGTAAGCTTCACCTTCTCAAAATCTATCTTAGAAATCATGACTTCCTTCTTTTTCTTCCTAGAATCCTAGATTGCTTCATTGGCTTCACAATCAAATATGCTTATATGGGCCTGAAGTCTTGAACTTGGTTAGCTTTTTTTCTTTTTTCTTTTTTGGGATTAAACATTTCTTCCAAAGCTCGTTTTTGGCTGCCTAAGCCAATTAATTGGGATAAAAGCACCAACTTTGATGAATTACAAGCAAGTCTTGCAGTAATCTTATACAAATTATATCATCTAGATACCCTTATAATATTGCAATCAACAACACCTAATATTGAAGCTTATACAATGAAAGAAAAAGCATATGTTACGTTCAGAGGGGTCTCTAGAAATGCGTTTGACGTGAATAGCGGAGGGCAGTTCCATGAAAGGATCAGTGGTAATCACGGCAAGCTTATCGCCGACGGAGAAATCAACAGCCCGAGCAGGCGAGTCGAAATTGAAAGTGAACAATTGCTGTCCAGTTTGAACATTCCACAGTTTCGCCGTCTGATCCGCACTCCCAGTGATGAGCCGCATCGAATCCCCTGAAAAATCAAGTACAACATCATCAGTTTCAAATTTCATCAATTACCCAATCCGAACAAACATATACGGAAAAGGAAGAACATACTGGACACATCGCAGCACCACACGGCACCGTTGTGGCCGCGGTAAGTGCCCAATCGCTCGCCGTTGTCGGCGAACCAGACGGTGGGATTGTGATCCTTGGCGCAGGAGAAAAGGAGATCGCCGTCTCTGTTGTACTTGAGGAAGGTCAATGGCCTTTCATGGCCTTTCATCAAAATTGGTCGCATGGCTGGATGCTGGTTGTAGAAGAGAACGGAGCAGAGTTCGCCGTTTGTACGCCGGCGATGGGATTGGGCGATTCTGCTCAAAGTGTAAGGATTCTAGGGTTTTGAAACTGGACTTGGAATTGGGTCCCTATTTATTCGGCTTAATTTTGAGGATGGTTTAAGCGCTTCTTTTTCTTTGCGGTTTTTTTCCCAATTACACTCGACCAAAGACAAATAAAATGAAAATAAAAATGTAAGGATTTTTGATGTATAATAAAAATTGGCTAAAAAATTTGATATATAACACAAAATTGAAAATAATTGCAGATATACCAAAATTCTGAGTGATTGAACTCAATCAAGCTCAATCAATAATTAGTGATTGAACTCAATCAGTTGAGCTCAATCACTTAACAATTTGATTCAGTTCAATCACTAATTATTGATTGAGCTCAATCACTCAGAATTTTAGTATAAACGAACTTTTGATAAAAATGTGATATAATTTTAATAGAGCGCTCTAAAGTTGGTATACATAACAAATTTCTTAAAAATAAACAATTTTTAAAAAAATATATACTTAAAAATAGAAGTTGGGAAGGATCCACAGACCGAGGAAACCGATTTTCGAGATCGCATGGGGCTGAACTTGATAACAACAAAAAGAAAATGAAATCATCTGGTCACCGACCCATTCAATATCTTGATGTATTGTCGATCACATATATGTAATTCGATTCTACTTTGTTGTACTAAAAATAATTAAAAATATAATGGTCGGTATCGATAGGGTCAATTTTAGGGCAAGGTTTTATCCATTTTAGGATGTTCCTCACTTTTTTTAGTTTTGGCATACTTCAAAAACTATTATAATGTTAGATTGTTTTTATTTGATATATTTGACTTTCCGATATTCACTAATGTAATAGGACATACCATACCACCTCACCTGGTAAGATTTGGATGTCAAAAGAATTTATAGAAAATTTATTTCTAGGTAGGTGTCCATCATGGATTGAACTCATCATCATAAGCACCCCAAACCCCTGTTTGACTACGTAAGCTATTCCATGATATATTATAATGTTGATTACGATTATAACTAGACTAATTTTAAATTATAATATATTTATAGTTTAAAAAAAAGTAACTCAAAAGACACACAAAAATTAAAATTAAGCATTATTAAAATATTGAAGACAAATGTTTAATTTTGAAAGATATGAATTAAACAGAAACTACACACTTAACCTAAGAACTAAACATGTACTTTTTCCCAGAAGTTTTTAAGAAAGAAAGCATAAAATTAATATAATTAGAGTTTACCATATTCATCCTAGATGAATCAAAATTTTAATAAATGTCAACCCCAATAACGTTATTAATGTAAGTCTTATGATAAAATATGTTTTAGTACTTTCTTAAAAGTCATCCATTAGGCATGTTTAAAAAAAAAAAAAAAAATACAAAATTAAGATATATAGTTAGAACATTTCTTATTTAGTGGAAAATAATTAACCTCAAACATGAGAAAGGATCATCATTCTTGTCACCTAACGGCTAACACAACCTCAAATTTGAGAGTTTATTTTTCGTAAACCAATCTTTCAGTATGATATAAGTAATCAATTACCCCAACAACTATTAATACTACTAACTCTGTGACGAGTAGTTAATAAATCCAACTACTCTCGAACTCTACTCCACTTTTTTTTTTTACTAAATTCAAATGCAACTATAGTTTATGTTCCCCCTTCATATTTGTAAGATATCTCCTCAAAGTTATTAAAACCTTTTCAAATGCTAAATCTAACAAAATAAGTTATTTTCATATATGATCTTCTCTATTTTCTCTACTTTTTTATAACTCCTATCTTATATATGAATTCATACATAAGTATGATAAACAGTAATTCATGTTCTTCAAGTAAGTTGAACAATAAGGGTACACCATACATCCCTAGTTATTTTATAATTTTCCTTAAAAATTGACTCAATTTTTATTTTAAACCAAAGGCCTCAAATTTTATGTATACAATAGTTGGAGGGTCCAATTCTTACATAAACAGCACTAGTTGTGACAATAATACAATTTGAGGTGGTTAGTGCAATTTGGCAGGTATAAAACCATATATATACAGAAATAAAACTGAAGCACATACATACAATAAACAGTGAAAAAAGACCACTCAACCTTCACTTCATAGGCTAACACTATTATTTATATTTTTTTTAGTTCAACTGCAAGTCATGACCCGATCACGGAAATACACTTAATGTCACTGAGCTACTACTCTTTTTGGCACTTCGTATACTATCACTGTTTGAGCATTGAGCAAAATTCCACAGCCATTGTGCCCGATAAGCTGAGTAATATGTCAATAAAAGCTAAGCTCGACTGACCTAATGTATAACTGATAACCAAGAAGTTCGGTTTCTCTCCACCTCAATCAACAATTTAGAAAAGAATAAAAGCCAAGTAATATGTAAAATGCCTTCTCCAAAACTATCCATTCTTCCAACAAAAATCTATCTTTGCAGCTTCGGATCCTACAATATCCTTGTCTTGCAAGAAATAATGCATAGAAAAGTCGAATTCGACATGTAGAGGTAAAATTTTGCAGTATAGTTGGGACGATTTTATAGCCCGAACATCAAGATGAATGAACCTAACTAATAGCCTGCCCTAACTACTAAGATCTTATATAACACGAGAAATTCTATTAAATAGCATTAAACTTGACCAGTCAAATCAACCCCAACAATGTACATACATCATTATAAAACACAGGATGAAGTAAATAGAGGTACTGAATCAAAATGAAAGCATATGGAAAAAAAAAAAATTTGAAACAAGGGTAATCACGCTTGTCTCTAGGTCAGGCACTGGGAGACATCGAAGGAATAAAGGCACGAGAGGTGTCTATAAATTAATGTCATAGGTGAATCTCGAACCTGAGACCTTAAGAGGAGCACACCTTCAAAACCCAAGTCTTCAACCAACTGCGCCTTGAGCATATGGAAAATTAGAGTATCTATTATCAACTACAATGGGAGGGAATACAGAAAATGAAAACTGTGAAAAAGAAAAATTGATTGAAGTCAACCAGTGCTACCAGACAGATCACCAGAAATAGCACTTCCATAGGAGACAGAACCTGTTTGGGAAGAAGTAGCTCCTCGAGCTTTCTGGATTTGCCGTATCCGGAAAAAATCCTTAGGCAATGGCTGACTTTGGACTGTTGTGCTTTCGTTATCCTCTTGTCCTATCAACAGATCAACAAACGCTACGCCTAGTTATATCGAGATCGATTTTGATAAATATTTTTTAACACGACAAGTAAAGTGCTCTTTTGAAATGTAAGAAAAGAATAATCGAAGAGAGTATTGGCCAACAAAAACACGATGTTTGATAAAATGGGTATAACGAAATCAACTGTCCTCGTCCATATGCAATAACCGATCCTAAAGACTCGTGTTGCCAGTCAGCAGAACGTAGTTGGTACTTGTTAAAAATGGGTTGAGATAATAAACTAACTTATGATTTATAAAACAGTGATTTGAAGACATTCCAAATTTTGTATTACTTTTTTTAAACCATTTGGATACTAATAATGCAGTCCTAGAAACTCAAAGACTAAATTCACTATATCTTGAGTAGTATTTTTTTTTTCGAAAACGGAAAAATCATAGCTTCGCTCTACTATACCCAGGATAACCACCACGCCAATCTCTGGACCAGACAATGGAAGAAATCGAAGAGACACGGGAGGTGTATACAAATTAAAGTCGCAAGAGAGTCTCGAACTTGAGACATTGAAGGGATCTTAAGTAGTAATTTATAGTACTCTACACAGAAGATAGAGCTAACCATAAAAAAGTTAACCAATATTCATTAAGTGGACCGACTTTAAGAAAACTTCAAAACCGGTAAACGAAGATTAGCTGACAGTATGGCAAAAATAATCAATCGTGTTAGACAACAGGGTCTATAGAAAATAACAATTCGAAGTTCAATGACGTGATTGAAAGTTTTGATAATTTACAAAATAAATAGAAATAATAATCAAAGTTTAGGAAAGTATAATGAGGGGATATAAAGGAAGGACATACTGTCGAAATCTTTTCTTTTTCCTGATTGTCTATTATCTCTGGATTGCTTTAGGGAGGAATTTGAAAATGCATGAGACTTGTTTGAACCAGAAAGGTCGCTAGTGGTAGGAACAGGACCAGCCGAAACTTGTGGTGGTGTTGCCCCCGATTTGACCGACGGAATCATAGGTATGTCACTCTCGAGACAAACGGATAGTATAACATCAACATCTGGGGTCGGACCTGAAAATTTCATGAGATGGAAACCATCTATTAACCAGCAAAATGAGCTGAGAAGGAAAGTAAATATTGGAGCAAGCATTTTGATTTATCATCCGCCACAGTTTTAATTCCTCGAACAATCTGTAAGTAAAATCAAAATGCTCAACAAGCGACCGGCTGTGGCGGACGAGCAGACCTTTCATGAAGAGGAGCAAAACTTGCATGTTGAACAGGTAGACATGAATGTGAATAAGAAAGAAGATTGTTGGAGAAGTGTTCACCAGTTTCTGATGGCTAGGGTTTTATTTTAGGGTTTTTCTTGATACCATGAAGATTGTTGGAGGAATTAAAATTCCCATTCAATAAATGACCCACTAGTAAGTTATTTACATTACAAAATAAAAAAAATTATACTTTATTTGAGATGACAATAACATAGAAAGAAGTTAAATAGTCTTGAAGCAGATAATTTGGCTTCAAAATAAGACATGATAAGAAAGGTGGTTACCTTCAACAGCAGGTAAGTTAGCAAGAAATGCTATTAATGCAGCTGGTGTTGCTTTTAGTATTTCGTCAAATACATTGGTTGGTTCTCCACTCGCAACAGAAGCAGGATTTGACAATGTGATAGGATTAGCAGGAAGTCCTGATCCTGAAGTTGTTACACCGCCAAATGAAGAGCAAGTTTAGTAGAATCTCAATCAAATAATCAATTGATATTAAAGTCCGAACACAAAATTTCCAATTTGCAGTAACCATCATGGAGTGGCTCAATTGGTCAAAGAGGGCCTTGGGTGCATAAGGTGGTGGATTCAATCCATGGTGGCTACCTACCTAGGAATTAATTTCTTATGGGTTTCCTTGGCATCCAAACGTTGTAGGGTCAGGCGATATGTCCCGTGACATTAGTCGAGGTGCACGAAATCTGGCCCGGACAGTCACAAATATCAAAATAAAATTAAAAAAAATCCAATTTGCAGCAAGATATTTGGAATTACTAATAAAAGTTCTTCAACTTAAAATAGGTTCCAAGTCCCGGAAGGGATGGTACGGTGGTCGAAAGCCTGAATTTGAAAGTGTGCTCCCCTCAAGATCCCAGTGCGAGACTCATCTATGAATCTGCGATATTAATTTGTAGACATTTTCCGAGTCTCCGTTCCTTAGGTGTCTCTCGGTGTCTGGCTTATGAACGGGCGTGGTTACGTTGGGTATAGTGGAGCGAAGCTTCGATTTCCCAGTTTCAAAAAAGAAAAGTTCCAAGCTAAGCTACTAGCATTCCAAACATTTTGGAAGCCTAGAAAATTTTATTACAATCCAAATTATTTTGTTACATTTTTTTTTCGGAAACTGGAAAATCGGAGCTTCTAATAGATATTAGTAAGAAATATTTATAAAAATGAAATGAAATGCTTCGTACTAAAATTATTAAATCATCAATTTCTGAAAACTTGATACCACCAATTCGAACAGTAACATAAGATAGATTACATTATAACTATATTAGACCATATTAGCTTAACTTACAGGATAAGAATCAAGAGTTTTGGATGTACCTAATTTTTGGCTTGGGTCATAAATAACCATCTGAGAGGTATCTGGATAAACAACCTTTGCAGATGGAATTGAAGGGCTAATAAGACCAGCAGAACCTGTATCTGAACAAAAAGAACAGAGCTTACCCAGCAAAACAGAGATGACCAAAATATTTTGATAAGAAAAGTACAATAAATTTACCTAAAAAGCCAGTTCCACTAGGCAGGACAGATTTTTCCGAGTTCTTATTTATGGCGAGCCACTGAAAGAAGGGAAGTAGCACGAGTCATAAAAAAGCTTACAAGGAATAAATTAGATATTCAACATGTATTGCCCCCTCCTTTTATACAACCCAAAAATATGTGCAGAGTAAATTAATGAACAGAGTCTGTCTTTTCTTTTTCTCCTTATTTATAAGAAGATGAACAAATTTTATAGTGGAATTAATTAACGGGAGTATGCTGATATGATCCAGGATCTAGATTAATATCAAAAGTAAAAGAATACAAGATAAACCAAGATTTGATAGGTCTTGGAACCTCCCCTCTCAAGAGAATACTCTCTATGAGCCCTACACTAATTCACTCAATAATTCATTCAATATTTGGATACCTAAAAAACTACCCAACCCTCTTTATTTATAACAAAACCCTAATTTACTCCCCAAGTAATTACTAACATACTTCTATATTATTCCTTAATAATACTAAGGCCCAAAACGTATCATATGCTCCCAACAGAGACTACATCATTTCCAAAAAAAATATGGTGTAGGTGAGTTATAGCACTGATCATTTAGTTTTTGTTGCACGAAACAGCAATATTATAAAGAGTTCAAGCCTTTTTCCACGGGGCAACCGAGCTTTTCCACATCCGAGGACATACTGGGGGTTGCCTATTTACTTGATTTCCAGTTTGTATAAAAATATAATTACCAAATGCACTACAACAGATGGAAGAAAATAATCGAAAGCATGCATAAATAGCTGATCATGTACAAACTATAAAAAAAAATTGAATTGTCATTACCTCTTGCCTGGCCAAATTATCCAGATCAATAGATGTGCATGGCCAGAGATCCATAAAACTGTACCGGGATACAACATCTTGCAATGAACTATCCACTGTTGCTCCTTCTTCACCCATTTGAGAAAGAGCCTCCTTTCTTCTTTTTTCAACCTACATTGTCCATGTGGGGCTGATGATGAAAACAACCATTGATTTTTGCTTACGAAGTGTGGCACGAACTAAAAGTGAAAAAATGAAATTCAATGCATGGTTTACTTGCACGAAACAGCAATATTATAAAGAGTTCAAGCCTTCTTGGGCCTTTACTCAAGAAGAAGGCTCATTTCTGTGGATTAATGCCGTTAAAAGTCTCCTTTATGAGCTTTGGTGGGAAAGAAATCAGAGGATTTTCAACAACTCTTCTCGTCCATGGTCTATTCGAAGTGATTCTGCTCGTCTCCAAGCTACTTTGTGGGCTGTTTGTTCATCAAAATTTGCCAACTACTCTATCCAGCAACTATCGTCAAATTGGGAAGCTTTCCTTTAGTCTTTTCTTCTCTTTGGATAGTTGTTATTATTGATGTACTTTGTTTCCTTTCACTTGTTTACTTGCTTGTTTGTTTGTTTTGAGCTATGCTCTCTGTATTTTGCTTTGCTTTTGCTTTTTTTATTGTTGTTGTTGTATCCGTTGTTTTTCACCTTTTTGTAATCTTTTCATTTTCTTAATGAAAGATTTTGTTTCCGTTTCAAAAAAAAAAAAAAACAACATCTTTTCATTGATGAAAATGAAAAGTGACTAATGTTCAAAATACAATACTTCAAGAAGAAAAGGAGAAGAATGCAAAATAAAGAACTAAAGAGGAAAATCAAGATAATACAATGCAATTATAAAATGAAAAAAATATAAGAATAATGTATTAAAAATGAAGAAAATATTGTCAGTGATGGTGAAAATTAGAAGGAGAATATCCCTTAAAAGATTTGGAAAGAGAGCACTAGAACGATGCTTTGAGAGGCAAGATGTTGAAATGTGTACTCCGACAGAAAATTTTTCTTAAAAAAATTTGAAGCTTAAACTGCGTTTAGCCATAGCAAGCGTCTTTTGGAGTTGAAGTTCGGTCCAGTGAGAATTTGATATATGTTGTCATTTAAGGAGCTTGAGAAAACTCATTTGATGTTGAAAATGTTGAGAAGCTTGAACCAGCATTTAGAAGAAAAAACACATAAAAACGAAAGATGAGAAAATGTCTCCGCATCTCGAAGGCAAAGTGTGCAAAAAGAAGGTTGAATCTGAAGCATGGAAGTTTCTTTCGCAAGAACTCTGAAGAATTCAAAAGACCATATAAAAGGATCCATAGTAAAATATTTACTTTCCTTCGGTGGGAAAAGTTCCATTATAATCCTATTGATCGATTTGTCATTTATTTCATCATTACCGAAAAAGAGGGGGAGATCTCACTAAGAAGAGGGAGGCCAAGATCTTCGATCCGGGGAAGCTAAGGATGAACCAAGGCAAGCAACCAAAATATTCAGCCATGGACTTCTTAAGCTAACATATTAAACCCAAGAAGAGTCCCAGTTACCAGGTGATGTCCTTTGTATACTAGCAATAACCCTTCTCCAAAAGGAATGAGTTACCACTGAGAAACGCCAACCCCATTTTCCCAACAATGCTTGATTTTGTCATTTTAAAGCATCGTGCCCAAAATCCAGTTTACGGTTAGCTTTTCCTCCATTGTTTCCTTGAGTTTGTTGACTCGAACCCCTTCGATGTTGGCAGTTGAAACAGTGATAATAATATAATGAGATGTTTGCTAAAACTGAACTACACAAAGTCATACGCCCCCTGGAATGGTTGAATCTCTTCCATCTGTCAAGTCTCTTCCCAAGTTATGTATTACTGGTTGTCACAATATGATGAATTTAGGATGTTCTCCCAAAGGAAGAACAAGGTAAATAAAAGGCAACAACGAAGTTGTGAGAAACACTTTGCATCTTAGTTAATGATTTACATCTTAACCAGTTGAGTTGTGCATAGGTAGCGAAGCCGAAAGTATTTTGATGCAATAATTTACTTTAATGTTTACATATAGAAGAAAAAGAAGATTGTGATGAACTGAAACAGATATTACATTGAGTATAGATACACATGTCAGCATATAAACCAGCTAATTGAGTGCATATGGATACATTAAGAGAAAAGGAAAATTGTGTAGGCTTGAATTTCCAAAACTAAATCTTTGTAACAACTTGCTAGAGTGCATATTGATACATAAACAAAAGTGTGAATGAAATAAATTGACATGTATGATTAGAGTCAACAAGAGCATAGCTTAAACGACGTGATGTATGAATAATGACTAAGAAGAGGTCATAGGGTCGAATACCCTGCACTCAAATGTTGGATTCAAAAAACATGTATCATCAGACGGGTCTTAGAATAAGCTGACTGAAGAAATGAACACGGCCACAAAAAGAGTGCAAATGGATATATTGTATAATTAGACAGATTCTAGAATAAGCTAACTGTAAACCAATGAACAAACTTAGTCATTTCAATATAGAAAAGAAACGCAAGAAAATAAATGTAGTACCTTCAGTATGCTAGCTAGGTCTCCATAGGTTTGCTCAAAATGAACAAACCGTTTCCAAACCTAGAGATAAGAACGGTCGAATAACTTAGAAACAAAACCAAAAAGAACCAAAGCAATCAATGATGAAAATGCAAAACAAGTTTTCTTTTATTTTTTTGTGACCAGGAAATCGGAGCTTCACTTTACTATACCCGGGGTAACCACGCCCGTCCCTAAGCCCGACACCGGGAGACATCGAAGGAATGGAGACACGGGAGGTGTCTAAAAATTAATGTCACAGGTAAGTCTCGAATCTGAGACCTTGAGGAGCACACCTTCAAAGTCCAAACCTTCAACCACTATACCACCCTTGGGGACAAAATGCAAAACAAGTATTGAAACAAAATAATGAGAAAACAAACGGCATAAGTGAGAAAAAAAAATGTCATAATTTCGATCAATTTGTCCAATTCACCCATATAATAGCAACCCATAAATGATGCAAGAACTTTTAAGTCATAACAAATATTTGAGGTTTTTCGGACCATAACCAGGATTGAGGTGCGTGAACACGATAAAAAATTAGGACAAGAAAAACAACTTAAAGCTTGTTAATGCATATGCATCAGTAGATGTTGAAAATCCCACATTGGATAAGTGACGAGTCCTCATATTATAAGGTAGACGGGCTATTCAACTCATTGTCAATTGATTTTGAGATGATAAGCACGGTGAATTTAATTATATCAACACTTAAACATGTTTTATTATTCCATCCAAACAGATTCTAAACAAGGAAACTTAAATTCATTGTTGCTAGTTTGAATATCAAACTATCATATAGAACAGGAAGGAAAAGCACTATCATTTTGTTGGGGCTATGAGATTATTCTTTCGTACTGTGGCAAGCAATCAGAAGTATAGATCAAATTAAAACACAGAATTTCAGCTACCTCAGTAGATTCCTCTAAAGGCAAGGTACTTAAAGCACGCTCAAATAAAGCCCGAATATTTCTGTCATCATTCAAGCGAGCAAGGAAATCTGCATATCTGTGAATTACACAATGATACTCTGAAAAAATGCACTGGAACTCTCCAGAGTTGCAGATAAAAAAAATAGTTAACTCATTGAAATTCTTCATAATTGTCACCACAATATATGGACTTAGCTAACAGTTCACAGTTCCAGAATATCAGAGATGGACAAACTCACTCGAGAATATACGTGGACTCATTCATAAACCGCTTCATTCCATCTTCAAAAACATTGTGCGCAATCTGCACTTGCAGCATCGTTAAAGGCAAATAATTAAAATACGCATATTCTTTCTTAGCCAAATGCAACACGTCTTTAATTGATCATGGTCATAGCCAAATGCAACATATAATTTTATTTGGGCCATATGGCCAAAGCATCTAAGAGCATTGCATTAAGAGAGCAGAAAATCCAATGCAAATAGAAGCAGCTACATTGTTTTTGTTGAGAATTCAACATCAATAAGATGAGGATATCTCTTAGTGTTTATAAGGTAGGTGGACTACTCCTCTCATCACCAATTTGTTTTGAAATGGATGTTCACACTATTTCATATGGTATTAGAGCCCATTAAGTCCAAACAGGTATACGGTCCAATAAAAAGAAATTGAGATCTGATTCAAGATTGGTAGCCCAAAAGAAGCACCATCTTGAGGGGGCATGTTGAGAATTCTACATTGATAAGATGAGGATATCTCTTAGTGTTTATAAGGTAGGTGGACTACTCCTCTTATCACCAATTGATTTTTATATGGATGTTCACACTATTTCACAGTTTTTAGCACACATGGCAACATTAAAATGTAAGACTAACACATTCAGTTCTTTCTCTTAAGACTGAAGAGTAACTGATCAGATTTAGAATAGCATTATCAAAGTGGAAAGAGAGACCTTGGGATCCTTGTCGAGACAAAAGGCCATCATAGCATAAGCAACATAAACATGATATGTGCAATTTGGAGATTTGCGAGCATCCAAAAAGTGCTTGCGAGCAGCCTCAACTCCTTCATTTCTTCTAAGGAAACGGATAAACTGCATCACAAGCCACCAGTGAGGTATCCTTCCCATAGAATTCTTTATAGCAAGGCATACGAAACATATTTTTGCATAGCAAACTAATGAAATGCCTTGAATTAGATATGTTGCACTAGGAAGGACTCACTATAGGGCTTTATTGTTTGGGCCTATGTTGTATAAGGATTTTAAAGAGTGTTGCACTATATAAACTCTCTTAAAACATTTATCCCTTTACCCCAACATTCTATGTTCTTAAAACCCTAAATCCTAAAAAAATATTTTCTCTGTACCTGTGAACCTACGTAGTAGCCAACACAACGTTAGTGAACTATGTAAATTTGTATGTTTTGTCTCTGGTTCTTTTATCCTTTGATTTTCGTTCACGTTTTCTGTCACAATACAAACCATACAACAACAGAGGTTCCAAGCGATGAAACCGAAATAATTCTATTTACTTCCCGTTTCTGCTATTAATAATATATCAGGACCTTTTAAGACCCTGTTTTAATCATAAGGTGCCACCCCAGCCTAAAATTTGACACGATCCATGACATTACTAGTATATTCATATAAACGTATCTAAGCTGAAACTCTTGCCCTAGACAACTATGATTCAGAGCTAAGCATGTATGTGGAAGAATTAATGTAAGCCAAAATGTCATACTCACTTGAATATGTGCCAGTGCAGTTGCATTAATACCATCGCTCAAAATGCTTTCATATATCCTCTTTGCAGACTACATTAAAGGATCAGAGTTAAATGAATGGACAACCTAGATATACAAAATGTTCATAGAAATCAAGACTCCGTGCCTGAAGTGATCCACGAGATTCTTCTAGTTCTGCATAAGCATATTTTAGCATATCCAAGTCTGTATATAAAGTAAGAGGAAATGTGATCGGAGGAAGAAAAAGAAGAAAGTGGGATGAGAAGTATATATTACAGGAACCAAAATCAACATGTTTGAGCTATTAACATAAATCTATTAAGCAAATACTGAATGCGCCTCAAGAGATGATTAGTTTGACGTAGGCGAAGAAGACAAGAAAGCCAAAAACTAAAATACAGACTTGAAAATCACTATCATGATATAAGAGAGAACCAAGTTTATTATTGAATAATAGACAATATATCAATGAAAAAAACATCTACAGAGAAGAAAAATATGTAACTTACCAGGAAGAGCCTTCAAAGCTCGCTGAAATACTTTAACTGCAGCATCTATTGATCCATTATTTGCATGCCACTTAGCATAATCATACCATACATCAGTATAGTGGTATAGGTACATAAGACACTACAAAGATCCAGTAGAAAGAAGAAGGCAATCATTAATACCCCATCAAGAAATGGTTGTCAAGATGAATAAACTTCTAAAGAGTACAAATGACTTCAAACAAAAAGCAGCTTATGCTAAAAAGCAGAGAAAGTGCTTATATTAAAAGTTTTAATTTAAGTCATCATCTATCATCGGACTGATCTTAATTTAAAACTATGTCTCTCTCAGCAGTACCGGATGTTTTAGAAAATCTCTAACCTAAAGACTTGCTCAACTAACAAAACCACCTCTTTGAGACTGAGGATGCTAATATCAGGTGGTTAACTATTAAATTTGTAATGTGTTCGATATAACATTTTAAGTCATCATCTATCATCGAATTTGATGGAAAACTCGATAGATTTGAATTAGAGTGAAATACATGCATGTGTAACCTTTTTTTAAAAAAATGTAATACAAAAATCAGTGTTAAAGATCTAAAAGAACCTTGTATAAAATTCTGAAAAAAAAAAAAAAAACATTTGTTACTTGTTAGTACGAAAATTCAAGGACTAAAATGAAATTTAAATAAAAATAAATAATTTAACTTTTTATTGTTTACTTATGCAAGTGAACCATGAAATACATAGCACGCAGTAAGCAAATTCACTACATAACCATAAAATAAATATATAGCAGTAAAAAAAGCTAACTACATTAGAAGCCTACGTCACTTTCTCTCACCAAAAACATGAAACCTTAGGAGAGCTCAAGAGCATTCTAGAGCGTTAATATTACTTATTCAATTTAATCATAACAATTAATTTAAAAAAGATTGAACAAGAAGTAACAAGGCTTGAATGAAATAACAAAACCAAAGGGCAAATTTAATTGCTAAAAGAAGAGGGAAAAAAAAAAACTTATTGTCTATTGATGAATGTCCTTGATAGCTCATAATACAAATTTAATCTCCATGCACATATTTATACTTTTAAATCTTTAACTACCTGCTCATATGTGAATATAACCCGTTTGTTGGATGATGAACTATCTATCCTCTGGGGATTTCCTCTGAAATAAAGATTAAAAAAAATGTCAAGAAATTAAAATTGGCGTCACCCAATAGATCAAGAGCAATAACAAAAGATACATTTTATACTCAAAATATTAATAATAATTTGTATACTCAAATTTATATTTACAGCCGAAAGGGGGCCAGAAGGCATCTGCAGAAAAGGCATTTAAATAATAATTTTTTAAAAACCACGAATTCAGTAAAAAGCTCAATACAAAAAAAAACAAATGACTTTCTATCTTATGGACAACAAGGTAAAGCAAATACTTTGTCAACTTTCCTCTATATGTGTCGAGAGATTCTAAAAGTTTATGATCTCATTGTAACAATCGTGGAAACAATAAACATATTGAATAATTGAGTCTCTAGGACAACCAACAAGGCAATTCATCACCGATTCACCATTCAAAACATAACCTAGACTCTAGAGAATTTGAAACAATAGTATGTGCACGTGAATAAAGAACAAAGAAATATAGTTGCAAAAATACTCTGGGGTATTCATACGTTCCCCGAAAACCGAATCGATCGACCAAAACCGACCAAATAAAAGGAGGTCGTTCAGTTTTTGAGTATATGTCGGTTAGAAAAATATTTAACCGGAAGTTTATTGGTTAAGTCGGTCGGTTTTCGATATAAATTTTCTTTATATAATATTAATATTTTTTAATTCTAAATCTCTTCTTCTTTTTTTTTGAAACGGAAACAAAATCTTTCATTAAGAAAATAAAAAGATTACAAAAGGATGAAAATCAAAGGAATCAACAACAACAATAAAAATGCAAAAGCAAAGCAAATTACAGAGAGCAAAGATCAAAACAAAACAAACAAACAAGTAAAATGAAACATAGTTCGTCAAAATAAAAACTATCCAAAAAGAAGAAAAGACTAAAGGAAAGCTTCCCAATTTGAGGATAGTTGCTGGATGGAGTAGTTGGCAAATTTTGATGAACAAACAGCCCACAAAGTAGCTTGGAGACGTGCAGAATCACTTCGAATGGACCATGGTCGAGCAGAGTCGTTGAAAATCCTCTGATTTCTTTCGCACCAAAGCTCATAAAGAAGGCTTTTGACAGCATTGATCCACAGAAAACGAGCCTTCTTCTTGAGAAGAGGACCGAGAAGCAACTGAGAAGTGTTAAGCTTGGCACAATTGGTAAAAACCCATGGAAGCTTGAATAGACTCAGCAAAGTATTCCAGCAGTTATTCGAGTATTCACATGAGAATAGAATGTGATTACTAGACTCAGCAGATGAAGAACATAGAACACAAATAGACGGTTGAAGACAATGATTCTGGAGCTTTCTTTGTAACATTTCCGAGGTATTTAATCTACCATGTATCAGAATCCAAATAAAGACATTGACTTTTCTCGGACTCTTGGATTTCCAAATGGATTTATACAAAAAATCATCAATGGGGATATCACCAGCCAAGGCAGCTGAGGCTGATTTAACCGAATAGTGACCCGATGAGTCCAAACTCCAAATAAGACGATCCCTGGAAGAATCGATGGATTTCAATGATACAAGGGAGATAAAATCTTCAAAACTGCTAATCTCATCATCCTTGAGACTTCTGTTGAAATTGGGTCAAAGTTAGAGAATAATATTTTCCATTTAGAGTTGTTATTTGATTCCTAGAATTTAGGAAAGTTGTTTTAGTTGTTATTTGATTATTTGTTTTAGTTGTTATTTGATTCCTAGAATTTAGGAAAGTTGGTTAGATTTGTTTTTCCTTCTTGTATATAATTCTTGTTTGTATCATGGGTTGAAAATAAGAAAGAATATTGAAATTCTTCATGGTATCAGAGCCTCAAGTTTTTCCTTTCGATCCGGGCAAACCGTAAACCTTTTCTCTTCCGCTCCTAAACTTTTTTTTTCTTCATAATCTTGTTCGTTTTTTGCAACAAAACAAAAAAATTCCTCAAACCTCTATTTTCTTTTCCTCATCCCAAAACCTAAAAAAAAACAAAAAACAAACATCATCCTCTCAAAAAAAAAAAATTCTCAGCCAAATTTTCTTTCTTTAAAGGCGTAAATGAATTGCCAGAGAGAAAGAAAAAAATATCGCGGTACCAATCTTTTCCCGATTAATTGGCCTTGAAGCGTTTTTCCAATTAATTGGTCGTTCTACAGGTTTCCCAATTAATTGGCCGTTCTACAGGTTTCCCAATTAATTGGCCGTTCTACAGGTAGTTCTCCAAATTCCTCAATTGCCCTTTGGGTAGTTCTCCAAATTCCTCAATGGTCGTTCTCCAAATTCCTCAATTGCCCTTCTCCAAATTCCTCAATTTGCCCTTCTCCAAATTTTCAAATTGGTTTCTCCAAATTTTCAAATTGGTTTCTCCAAATTTTCAAATTGGTTTCTCCAAATTTTCAAATTGGTCTCTCCAAATTTTGAAATTGGTCTCTCCAAATTTTGAAATTGGTCTCTTTTCTCAGTTGGCCCTGGCATCTCTTTTCCCAGTTGGCCCTGGCATCTCTTTTCCCAGTTGGCCCTGGCATCTCTTTTCCCAGTTGGCCCTGACCAGCTTCCCAAATTGGCCCTGACCAGCTTCCCAAATTGGCCCTAACCAGCTTCCCAAATTGGCAGCACTCATCCAATTGGCAGCACTCATCCAATTGGCCTGGCAGCACTCATCCAATTGGCCTGGCAGTACTCATCCAATTGGCCTGGTAGCACTCATCCAATTGGTCTGGCAGCACTCATCCAATTGGTCTCTGGCAGCACTCATCCAATTTTCCTGGCATCTCATTCCAATTAGCCCAATTAGCGCATCATCACAATGACCAACTCTGATTAATTTAACTTCAAGCTTGGCTTGTGTTTCATACACAACCCACCTTGAGGGGGAGTGTTGAAATTGGGTCAAAGTTAGAGAATAATATTTTCCATTTAGAGTTGTTATTTGATTCCTAGAATTTAGGAAAGTTGTTTTAGTTGTTATTTGATTATTTGTTTTAGTTGTTATTTGATTCCTAGAATTTAGGAAAGTTGATTAGATTTGTTTTTCCTTCTTGTATATAATTCTTGTTTGTATCATGGGTTGAAAATAAGAAAGAATATTGGAATTCTTCAACTTCTACGGAAGACTACTTGCCAAGACAAAGTAGTAGAATCCCAATAAGACGCAATAGATCCATTTTTATTATTTGATACTGCAAAAAGATTAGGAAATCTAGATTTCAGATCTGAGTTGCCAAGCCAAATATCATGCCAGAACAAACTTCGATAGTCATCACCAATTTGAAGATGAGTGTTTGCATTAAGAACTCCCCAAGATCTAACCATACTGACCCATGGACTACGAAGGCTATAGCCAGCCTTGTGGTGAAGGGACCAGCCAAGAGAATCCAAACCATGAATGCTAGCAATAACCAGTCCCCAAAGATCCAAAGGGTTCTTCAAATATCTCCAACCCCATTTTGCCAGTAAAGCAGTATTTTTTTGGTGAATATCACCAATACCAAGGCCACCCAAGTGCTGGGCTCGATTGATTTTTTTCCAGTTAACCAAATGGTTCAAATAGCTGCCATCAACACCTCCCCAAAAGAACTTCCTCAGAATTCGTTCAAAGGATGACTCCACACGTGAAGGCATTTTGAAAACGGATAAATAATAAAGAGGAATACTCGATAGAACTGAGGAACAAAGAGTTAGTCTTCCCCCACGGGAGAGATAGTAGTGCTTCCATTTATCAAGCTTTCTTTGGATTTTATCCAAAACCGGTTCCCAAAAAAGAGGAGTTTTAGGATTTCCACCCAAAGGAAGACCAAGGAAAATAAATGGCAATGTTTCAATCTTACAATTTAATTTGGATGCAAGAGATGAGACTTTGCCATCGTCCAGATTCATCCCAATTATGGATGACTTATCCCAGTTTATCCTCAACACTGAACATCATTCAAAAAGTTCAATAGTTTGAATCAACGCCTCCATCATACTATCATTATCTTGACAGAAAATTAAGGTGTCATCAGCAAATTGGAGTAAAGGAACATGAACTCTATCTCTCCCAACAGTAAATCCTTCATAAAGTCCTCTGGAATGTATGTTCTCGATCATTAAATTAAAAATTTCACCAATTAGCAAGAACAGAAAAGGAGACAGGGGGTCACCTTGTCTTAAGCCTCTTTGTGCCACAATTCTCAAGACTGAGAATTTGGGGTTCCTAACACATCCCATGATCCATTGAGACCACTTGGAATGAAAACCATTAAAGGAGAGTACTTCTTCCAGAAAATCTCAATCAACACAATCAAAGGCCTTCGCAAAGTCAAGCTTCAATATCCAACCTTTCTTTTTGTTCATTATTACAAAACTAACTTAAATTTAAACGTGTTTCAAAAAACTATTCGATATAACCAATTTTTTTTTAATTAATTCTCAAATTTTCATTAAAAAATTGTATGATAACTGATAAGTATGTTTTTAATCAAAAATTCAAATAAATTAACTGACCAAACCGGCCAATTTAACCAACCAGTCGGTGCTCAATATTTTTTTTTGGTTAAATATTTAAGCAAATTGATCGGTCGGTTTTGGTGTTAATTTTCATCAAAAACCGACACTGACCTACCAATGAACACCCTATGCACTGATATCGAGGCAAAACAGTTCAAGCATGTGTAAGCAAGGAATTGATTACAAATATACTAGAAAATAAAGCTATAGCAGAGTACAAATGGCTTTAACAAAAACAATATAAACAAATATAAATAGTGCATAAATATATATTAACGGTATGTATGCCTAAATAAAATGACACAATATTTTAAACCCAAACCAAAGTAACTGACATGACACAGATTCTTACTTCTCAAATGCTATTAACCTCTTCCATGACATCCATTGCAGCTCTTCCTGTGACATCAAAATTTAAACACTTCAGATAATAGATTGCTTCAATAATATAGCCTTACCAAGGTATGTAACCGATTACTAAAGAAGAAACTAAAGCAAGCAGTACTTTTAACATGACATTACTCACCCAACTATCACAAACAACAAAGTTTGGAGGGCATATCTAATATCTAACCATCAAAACATGATACGTTCCGTGCATTTAGCTCGTAAAATATTTTATGTTAGAGAAGGGCAGACAAGATTCCACAAAAGTTTGAGAAAATTAGGGGTGTACACGGTTGAAGGGTATTTTTGGACCATCCCGAAAATTTGGGTTGGCCAATTTTCCAACCCAACCCTACATTATCGGGTTGGGTTGGGTACTCAGTTCAAATAGATATATCGAATATTGATAGAGGTTGCTTGTTGTAGTGTTTGACGAAACAAAAAAATGTTAATAGACTTATAGTAGTGAGTTCTACAACAATGTTTAGTTATGAAAAGAGAAGAATAAAGCGGGTGTGAACCCCACCCAAGCCGACATAAGCTTAAGCGGATATTTGATCCCAAAGTTCGGATCCGACCCTAGCAAAAGTAAGCCAAAGCGGGTATTTCAGTCCACAAATTTGGATCCAATTCAAGATGGCATTTCTCGATAGGCGCGCCATCTTGAGGGGGAATGTTGGAGATACTCACCTTGTGGCAATTGCCCCACATTGGAAAGGTGGGGGTTGTTCAACATGTGTTATAAGAGATATGGGTTAATCCTCTCAGTGCCAATTGGTTTTGAGGTGGAACCTCATATTCTCTAATAAAAAGAAAAACAAAAATGAAGTAAAAGTTGCCGGTTTGTGAAGAAATATATTAGGAAAGAAGAAGTGAAAAACGGCTTGGGAAGGGGGAAAGGTTACTTTTTCTTTTTTTTTAATCTGTGACTGTCTGGGCCAGCTTTAGCGCACCTCGACTAATGTCACGGGACATACCGCCTGACCCTACAATATTTGGATGTCACGGAAACCCGTAGGAAATTAATTCCTAGGTAGGTGGCCAACATGGATTGAACCCATCACCTTATGCACCCCAAGACCCTTTTTGATCAATTGAGTCACCCCATGATGGTTATATATGTATACACACATATGAGGTTCAATCTCAAAACCAATTGGCAATACAGAGAGTAACTCATATCTTTTATATATTGTTATAAGGTCTCCACTTTTTCTGATGTGGGATCCTAGAGTTACATGTCCAATCGTCATCTGGTGCACCATTCCTTAATTACATTCATACGTGTAGGAAATACATTATTATTTATGTTCGGGTTGAACCGAAAATCGGTTTCCTAAACCCGCAAACCGAACCGAACCGACTGGTTCTCTAATTTCCTAACCCAACCCAACCCTTATAGTTTGGGTTGGGTTTGTCGGGTTTTTCGGGATGACGGGTCTTTTGTACACCCCTAGAGAAAATATACAGAGATCTAGAAAAAAGGCTTCGAAACTACTATTTTAAAAGCAAAGTTAGCTAACGAGATATGCAAATCTATTAAGCACAATGATGACACTAATGGTGACATCAACTTCACATTATTGTACAACTACAAGAAAAAAGAAGCAAGCAATAGGAAAAGCCCAATAAGAAAAGAATGTAGTTGCAGCTTCCTTGAATACACTTGAATAACATAAATATATGGCCACCAATCACATATCATAAAAAGAATGAAAGTAATTGCCTTCAGGGAGCCAGTTGGTGGTACAGCAAGCATGTTGCAATCAATCTCATCAACATACTTCTTCCTCTCCCTGTAGACAGCCCGAGCGCTATTAAATTTTGGTTGATAATCAGACACTAATCCTTTCGCCTGCTCAAGAAAATAACACCAAAAGTCTTTATTACAGAGAAAATACATTCATAATACACAAACAAATGTAGTTAGTTTTCATTCATCTCGAACATAAGTTTAGGAGTTTAGCACATTTTCCGCTAATATCAACAAAGGAAATCATGATCAAAACCAAAGATGAACGTTACTTGCCAGTTGACGGCTAACAGAATTCTCAAAATTCTCATAATCCCTCCACAGTTGCTCAATGTGATGGGTAGGTGTGATAATAGCTTTTTGGTAGACCTTCCGTATTGAAGTCATACGTTGTGACTCTTGCGAGCTTAGAGCCTATACGGTGGCACAAACTGAACAACAATTATCTATAATATTAACAAACTACATAAGTCATTATAAAAAAGGCGATAAGAAATATATGATATAAAGATTTCACAAACCGGCAGCGACTTTAAAAAGGCAATGTATTCCATCCACACTGGGCCAGATGATATATCAACACCTAGAAGCAAATGCAATAGTTACAGTTAAACTCAGGCGCATTAGTAATGGTTAAAATTAGTGTCATAGTTTGGGCATTCTTAAATATCAAATTAACCTTTCTTTGTCATGTTTTGTTTTGTTTATTTCTGAATTTTGCCTTTTTAATTCTTGTAACTTTCTGTCTCTTTACCATTACTTCCATGTTTTGGTGTTTTTTGTTGTTGCTTTGTTGTTTTTGTTTCCTTTGTAACCTTATTCATTTCATCAATGAATACATTTGTTTCTGTTTCAAAAAAAAAAAAATCAAATTAAAATTTTATATTTTCCTCTTTAATTTGTAATGATTGAGTCGTAAAGTTGAAGAGGTGTGACTAGATTAGATTAGTTGTCCCTTACTTTAGTCTGTTTACCTTGTAGTCCTAAGTGGTAAAATAAAAAAGAAATGTTAGAAATCTTCATGGTATCAAAACATGAATTCATGTGTTCGAACCTCATAGATTCTAGCTCTATCAAGCTCCCCTCCCTCAATGACTCTAGTCAAAAGAATATTAAAGTTCTATTCATTGAGGAAAAGAGTACATCTTATATAGGCCAAGGGACTAACTAACTCTCTAACTAATTGCATAAATGCCCCTAATATATTCATAATACTTCTTAAGGCCCAAACCTATCATTACCCTCCCCTTTAAAGCACCTTGTCCTCAAGGTG
This sequence comes from Sicyos baderoa, assembly GCA_037832685.1. Taxonomy (NCBI): domain Eukaryota; kingdom Viridiplantae; phylum Streptophyta; class Magnoliopsida; order Cucurbitales; family Cucurbitaceae; genus Sicyos; species Sicyos baderoa. Next base: position 12,157,235 of record JBBMEF010000025.1, read on the forward strand.
TTTACAAACAAAATTGGAATGCAAACTATTAAAATTGAATACAAAAAAGAAATGAAAATTTTCCGGCGAAAAAAAAAAAAATTGATGGCTGGAGTTGGTGGCGGCGGCTGCTGGCTGGAGTCGGTGGCGGCGGTGGCTGGTGGCCGGAGTCGGTGGTAGGTGGCAGCAGCCAAGAAACCCAATCAGCTGAGAGGATTTTTTTTTGTTGCTTCATGTTGTAGGTCAAAGAATATTTTGAGCCATTCATGAAAGTTGAAAATAATACACTTGAAGCCCATTTTAAGTGATCTAATTGAGCCCAAAATCCTTAATTCAGCCACTTTTTTCAGAATTTTTAAATTGGGCTGAATCAAACTCAAATTGGACCCATTTTTATTCAACTTAAGCCCAATCTTATCAAAAGACTCAATGAACCGAACTGTTTAACCGAACCAATTTTGAACTAATGAACCGAGCCCAAAATTAAACCAATTTAGAAACCCTAATTTCTCCAAGAATTCATCAAGATTAGGTGGCAAATCCTTCTTCTTCAAACGATCGAATTTGTTGGCAGCCTTCGCGAGAAATTTCATCTTCCCCATTCGATTGAAATCGTGTGCAACCCCTTCCTCAATCTCTGCATAAAACTCCATCTTTAAGGCATGTTCATCGTCAACCTCTTCGAAACCAGCATGGAGCGTTCGAATCTTCTCCATTTTCAGAAGCAAACGGTTTTGTTTCTTCGTCAAATTCCATTGCAGACAGTAGCGACGCTTCACCGCCCTCCACTGAACACGGCGGCGGCGCTTCTTCCTCAATTTCTGGTGCACTCGACACTTCTTCTTTTTCTTCCATTGATCACATCGATAACTCTTCCTCGGCCTCTGTCGCTGGCCATGTCGAACACTCTTCTCCAGCCGCAATCTCCGATGTTTCCCTCCCTTTTGATCTTCCTGGTACATTTTTTCTTTTGTATTTTCTTTCTCCTTCTTTCTTCTCTCATCTCCTTCTTATGCTCGTCTTTCTTCTGCACCAAGTTCATTTGAAGATCATAGAACTTTGTTTTCTTCTTAATAAACTGTATTTTCTTCCTCTTTTTCTTATGTTCTTTCCTTTTTTTTTCCTTTCTTTCTTATTAAATTTTTTTCAAGAACATAACTCATTTCCAAATCTTCTTCAAAATACAGATATGATGTTGGCTCTCTGAAATACGACTCTGTTTTTGGCTCTCCTTCTACAAGATCTGAATCCGATCTAACTTGCACAATTACCATAGAATCTTCAATTTCATCTACAACATCACTTTCATCTTCTTGTGTTTTGATCGTGCCTTCTTCTTGCCTCTTGTCTTTTAAAACCGAAACGTCTTCTACTATAATACAAGAATAATCCTCCAAATTCCCATCACTCTCTTCGTTGCACTCTTTCTTGCTTTCTCGATTGGTTTTCTCTTTTTCATCGTTTTCTTTTTCAATAATTGCAGCAAATCCCATTTTTTCACTGGCTTCAAACTCTTGATTCTGAGCAATACAACGTTCTTGCAAAGATCCTACCTCCGATGGCAAGAATCGACGTATCAATTCCAATCGAAATTCCTCCCAACTTACCATGGGTTGTCGGTTATTCGTCTAATTGAACCAGGTCAAGGCGGTTCCTTTCAAACACATGACCGCAGCCTCTAATTTCTCACATTCTGCTAGTCGATTTATCGAAAAGAATCTTTCAATATGTTGTAACCACTCTCGTTTTTGGACTTCTAATCTGCTCGGTGTCATTGCTTTCTCCCGTTCCTCCCATGATTCTTTCCATGCTTTCTCTACTATCTTTGTTAAGGTTTTGATACAATCATCACTACGTAACTACTCAAGAACGACATCACAATCCATAGATCGAAACGCGCTCTGATACCAATTGATAGATTCTAACTCTATCAAGCTCCCCTCCCTCAATGACTCTAGTCAAAAGAATATTCAAGTTCTATTCATTGAGGAAAAGAGTACATCTTATATAGGCCAAGGGACTAACTAACTCTCTAACTAATTGCATAAATGCCCCTAATATATTCATAATACTTCTTAAGGCCCAAACCTATCAAAACCATTGTAATTCCATTTCTTCCTCAATTAACATTGATATTCACTTGAACGTCATGTTCCTTCAATGAATGGGTGTTATACTTGGTCTAGTTTTGGTCCAACACAGTACGTATCTTGTTGGACAGATTTCTTGTTACAAAAGAGTGTCATAGTTTTTTTTTTTAAACAAGAGACAATTGTATTCATTGAAAAAATAAACAAGAGTACAAAGGAAACAACCAAAAGTTCCAAAATAAGCTAAACAAAAAGAACAAAGACAGTAGTGGTCAAATAAGGACTTCGCACCTCATACAAAAAACAACAGGTTCGGGAGAAATTTTCAGTGAAGATGCTCTTTAGCTGGTGCCTCTTGCTCTCTAGCGGGTGTCTCTTCTTCGGTGGCTTCTCCGCCGGAGCCTTTTGAAGTCTCTCTTCTTCATCTTCTCTAGCGACTTCATCGTCAGTGCCTTTCCTTCTCCTTCCTTCCTTCCTCCTCTGTCTCTGGTGACTCCTCTGCCGGTGTCTCCTTCCCAACTTCCTTCTCCTCTTCTTTCTCCTTTCTCTGTCTTTTCATTTTCCCTCCTTTATCAATGGAGTCTCTCATTCTTGGTGATCCTTACAACATCAGCAAGGATGAATCTTTCTTCTGCATTGAAGACTCTGTTTTTGACAAAGCTATTCCCCTCACTCCGGCCATGTTTCACTGGGCAGAATCTTCATTGTCTCTCTTTGCAAAGCAGCCCTCTAGCCATTACTTTTGTCAATCCTTTAAGGATGATTATGGAACGATTCAGATTAATAAGATTCGTCTTTCTGAAGGATGCCATTGTCGTTGTGTCGTTTGGCCAAGGAAAGGGGGAAGATTTCTCATTCATATTCCGCTTGGTGACGACTCTTCGGGCATTCAGTCTATTCTGTTCATAATGAGAGATTTCTTCTTCTCGATTGGCAAACCATTATCCAATGCAACCACCAGCAAGGCTGTTATTTCAACTAAGATCGTTGCAGTGGCTACTCAATCTGACCTTGGCTCCGAGCCCCCTCAATTGTCTACTTCTCATTGGCCTCCTCTGACCAAAAGCATTTTGGAGAATAGCATCGGAAACTGCTCTAAACCTTCAGCACCTTCATTCTCAATCAAAACTCCGTCTTTTGTGGGTTAGAAAACAGAAGAGCGTTCTTGGTCTGGATTTTGATAATCTCTGGCTAGTTACTCGCTTTTGTGCTCACCATAATTGGAAAGACGTTGGGTCCTCTTTGAATTTGGCTTTTGATACAACAGTTACAATCAATCCCTTGTTTCCGGATAAAGCCTTAATATCTAAGAACGATTCTTGCAGGGAACCTTTATTTGTTAATGAAGGAAGATGGTGCTTAATTGAGAATTTTCACCTGAATTTTGAGAAATGGGATGCAGCAATACACAGTCGGACAAAGTGGATTAAAGGCTACAGGGGCTTGTTGTCTATCTCCAATTTACCTCTACTGGACAAGACCATCTTTTGAAGCATTTGGCTGTTATTTTGGAGGATTAGAAGAAATTAGCATGGAAACTCTTAATCTACAAATATTCTGGTCGCTAGAATTAAAGTTAGAAGCAACATTTTTGGTCTTATGCCTACAACAATAGAAGTATTACATCCCACACGTGGGAGTACTTTTCTACATTTTGGTGACATTAAAGCTGAAGAGCCACATTTTCTTCCAAAAGGTAACTTGTCTTCACTGACATTAACTAATCCTTTGGATATTGCAAGAAGAAATGAGGTATTAGATGACATGGGTTTTGAATCTATCATTAGTGAGTTTGAAGTTGAACTTCCAGAAAACAATCCAGTTTTGTCAAGGAATCCTCAACCGCGTTCTTGTCAACTAAACATGGATACTGAACAGATGCTTGAGGCTGTGTCTACTCCTCCCCAAGTCTCTACGACTTCTTTATCTCAACTACCCCCATTAATTGATTTTTCTGAGGAGTTAATTGCCCAGCCGGTTGGTGTTAATAACGAACTGTTTCCTTGTCCAGAACTGTTCGATTTAGTTCCAACTGTTGTGGCCCCTCCAGAGCATTCAATTAACCATGTTTCGACCCCTGCTATTCCCTTTGCTTCCTCAAGTGACGAGCCTTCATTTATGACATCCTCCTTGCATGAACAACTGCATTTATTACCTGCCTCCCTGCATGAGGATCTTCATTTGAAAGAGAGAGGGTTTTCTCGGGTGAAGAAAGGTCAATAAGGTGTTGAAGGTGGTTTAAAGAAGGAGCAATTAATACATCAGATGTTTGAGTGGGAATAACGGTTTAACTTCTCGGGAGATGAAGAGACAAGAGGAGTTTTGCCCGGGAAAGGATTTTTAGATGGATTCAAAATGGTAGCAAGTAATGGGGGAAGAATGGGCAGATTTGAATCAAAACCAAGATCAGCATACACATTGTTCGTTCTTGCAATATCAATAGGATTCTCAAAATCACTCATAAACAAATTACCTTTAAAGGGATGAATGGGATCCAAATGTACTATATCACCAAAGTTGAGATATGTGCTTCCTCTAGAGGGATGAGAGATCTCAATAGTTGCAGGCATAAAACCACACAAATTCCTCTTAACTTTGATGCGGGCTTCCACAACATTGATAAGATTAAGAGTATCCATGCTAATATCTTCCAAACCACCAAAATATGAACCGATTGTTTCAAAAGATTGATAAGTCCAATAATCTAGAGGAAGATTTGAAATAGATAACCAACCACCATATCCTTTTATATGATCAGAACGCCCATGTTTATCAGCATTCCATTTCTCCATGATGAGACTATAATCACCAAAAATTGTCTAGTGGCCAGGGTTAGAAATTAAAACATCCATATTCTGATCGGGGATAGCAATAAGAGCTTTGTCGACATAGAGAGGATTAATCACCACATTACTTTTAAAGAGATCTTTTAGAACTTGGTTGATATCTTTCCAGTTGTCATGAGCAAAACATTTAGTGACCACCCAGATGTTGTCAAAATCCATCTTCAATACTTCATTATGCTTGCGAATCCAAGCTTTTGATACTGTTGAAACCTGCTTTCTGATAGTACCCGAGGGAGTCACTCCTTTCGGAGGTGCGATTGGGAAGACTTGTTGTGGAACTACAGTAACTGGAGCAACTTGAACTTGACTTTCAAAAACCAGAGTGCCCAGAATAACAGGGTTGGTGGAAATAACTTCAGGGTTAACTTCCTTGGTTGATTCAGGAGAGCCCAAAGATGAGAAAAAGTCTCTCATCAGAGATAAAATCGCATTGATGCCTGCAAAATTCAATCCGAAAGGGAAATGAAGAACATGTCTGCCACCTTTTCTAGGCCAAACTTCACATTTGCATTGTCGACCCTCCGATACTTGAAGTTTGCTAACAGTAATGGTACCATAAGCATCTTTAAATGATTCTCTATAGAAGCTAGATAGGGATTGTTTTGCAAGGAGTGATAAGGATGATTCTAACCAGAGATACAGAGGAGAAGAGAGAGGGATTTCCTTCTCAAAAAGTGAATCCACCAGCCAAAAAAGAGAGTCATCCTTCCGAATACAATAAGAGTCTCCAAGGATATCACGCGAAAGAGAGCTAATGGTTGAAAAGAAAAACAGAGAGGTTTAGGTGGAGAAGAGGATGGAAAAGGGGAGAGAAGGGGGAAGAAGAGGGAGGAAAAGAAAAGGGAGAGGAAGAGAAGGAGGTGGGACGGGAAGGGAGGAAAGGAAGAGGAGGAAGAAGAGAAAAGAAGTTGGTCAGAGGGCTCCGGCGAGGAAGCCGCCGGAGGCGAGAGGAGGCCTAGAGAGCATTTTTTCAAGTTTCCCTCAAGTATTATTGCATGTAGAAGAAGAGATATTTACAAGTCCACCATTAGGATTTGAAATTACAGAAGAGTGTCATAGTAAGCTTGGTGTTTCCATTCTTACTCGACTGCCCACTTTTGGCTTTTTCTTTGGGTACAATTGTATGGGGTCCTAAAACTCTTGGTTGCCAGCAACTTCCATCATAGAGTTGGTGGAAAATTGGTGGCCAAGAAATCCAATCATTGGGTGGTCTAATCATGGCTTGAAGATGAAATTACTGGTCTAAATGTGGTTATACAAAGTTGGAATAGAATGCAAAACTTGGAAGCATCTCAATAATCTTTAGTGTTGTAGCTACAGGATTTGGAAAATCTGAAAGATACTACTGGTCTTTTAACTCACCCACAGATTGATTCTCACAAATCTTCGAGTGAACGGATTAAATGTTTAGAAGGAAAGATAATAAACGAAATGATGCGAGAGGGATATGAAAATACTAGATTTTTCTACATTATTTTTAGGAGGAAAGATAATAAACGAAATGCTCTGTTTATAAGGTTCTATTAGAGAAATAAGATATAATTGAAAGCTTAATGTGATATGAGCAAAACTAGTATAAATAAATAAAAATAATATAAAATAAAACTAGCAGACGATCACCAATATAGCTAAGCATAAAATCAAAAGCTTTTCTGGTTTCCTCCTGGCCTTCCATTCCTTTTCTTTCATTGACCTTCTTAATGAATCGTATGTAGCAACACCTGAATAACAATAGTAGCAGAAGTAAATTCTTTAATTTAGCAACTAAAAAAAAGCAGACAGAAAAAAGGTCTTTCTACTAAAAAGGCAAAGCAAAAAGGAGGACCCAAGTTTTTCTCAATAAAAATGATAATAAGCAGAATCATGTGTATGTATTGTTTAACTGGTCAAAAGGCTTCCAAGATTTTTCCCTTTTTAACAAGATACAAACTTCTCATAATTAATGAAAATGATAAAAATGTCCAAAGGATACAAACTCCTACCGTAGGAAAAAAAAAACAGGAACCCAAAGAGGGAATATAATCCAAAATAAAACAAGAAATATAAACCTAAGACCTTCCTTGAAAACCCCAAAAAAACTTCAAGGATCTTTAACTTCAAATTCAGCATCAAGAACCATGCCTACTAAGATTGAGCTTCCAAACAAAGAGTCATTTCCTAGTAAGCTTGGAAGTCTTTGGCTATATTAGAATCTCATGCAAGATTCTACTATTTCTCTCCCACATATTGCCCAGAACAAAGTACACACCCCTGCCTTCCATAAAAAAATTAAAAAAATTAAAATTAAAAAAAAATATATATATTATCTAAAGAAACATAAAGAAACAATAGCCTGTCTATGAATTATTTTCCCAAGTAGAGATGAAATGCAACACTAAATATGATAACAACTGTGCATAAACACTTTTTAGGCCTCGAAATATAAGCAAGAGAAAGTACCACCCCCCCCCCCCCCCCCCCCCCCTTGAATTGCTAAATATGGTAGTCAACTTAGAAAATATTGCACCCTCCATCATACCAGGGGACATGAAATTCATCCACTAATAACTAATAGGTGAAACAAATATCATACAAAAGATCTCAAGCACAATGGATTGTCTTTAAAATCTTCATCCTTTATCTTTAGAGATCTCTATAGTATCTTGTTCTGGTTTTCTGTTTTCGTCTTTTTAGGGCTTAGCAATCGACCATTGTATTTTTCTTTTCTAAGTTTGTTTTCTTTCCCTCTTTTAGAGGTTTTTCTGTATTTCCTTCCTTTGGAGTTGTATCAGAAGCTTCAGCTTCTTTTCATTTTCCTACAGAAAAAGAAAAAGTTTATTTCTTTTTTCAAAGAAAAAAAATCATACCAAAGAGGAATGTGAAGACAGTTCAATAAGCACCGGCTAAATATCTGTTTTGTAGCATCGTCGTTATTTATAATCATGTGTGCCTCCACATATTGCTTCCAATATTTAGCCTGAAGAATAATGGTTAGTACATAGATAGATTCTAAAAATATACAAAGCTATGAAAGAAATTCAAACACGAGGTTGTGGTGTTTAGTTAAGATTTAATCCCTGGTATCTTTCTATATATTTATTATTCTGATCACAGGCCCACAATAAGCAATGTTTGAATTTCAAAATGTAGATACTCTATGTAAAAGTAGACAAAAAATAATAATGAAATACGTAAGAAACTCACATAAGTGGGATACGCCGTCAGCAGTTTCTCATATAATGGTGTTGCCTCCAGTATAGGCAAACGCTAACAGGAAATAATTGGATTCATTGTTAAATCAAAGAGGAACTCAAACTTAAACATCATTGAGAGATGGAGCAGTGAGTGAGATGTGATATAAAAACTAAAGATGACGTCACACCTGCGCCTCATTAGCCACGCTTTCTGCCACTTCAACATTGTACTTCAAATCATCCAAAAGTTTATTACTAGCTGTTTTATCCTGAACACGGAAGTTACATGCATAAATAGGTTGAACACAAAACGTGCCACATTGAGAGACAGAGGTAGATACAATCTTCCTTTACAGAAAAACTTGCTAATAGAGCCAACAAGAGCATAGCTCAATTGGCGTAGAGTGTGTGCTTATGACTAACAAGTCATGGATTCGTATCCACCACCCCTAACTGTTGTTGAACTAAAAAAAAAACTTGCTACAAGAATCGATCCAACAACAATCATTAGAAAACCATGAGAACGAATTGATTCAGTGTAAAAGGCTCTTGGATCTTTATACAAGTGATCATAGATTTAGCACCAACCAGTAAGAAAAGTCTTATTAAGAAAGAAAAACATTTCACTCATATTGTCAAGATAAATATAAAAAGAGGGGAAAGTGATCCCAGAGTTCAAGAAAGCACTCCAATCGACATTAATTAAATAGTACAAGATTTAGTTAAATTTTTATTATGGTTATTTGTTACTGTTGGAAGTCTCTATTTACCATAAGCTCTCTTTATTTTTACAGCAAGCAGTTATAATAATTACCTCTAGGTAAAACTTGTTAACCTCGGCTAAAAGGCTGGTTTGTAGCCTTTAAATAGGGGTCCCTTAGGTAGTAATTGAGTTGGATTCAGTAAAAACCAGATTTAATAAATCTCCGATAAGATTATTCTGCATTGGAATACCTTACTAAAACTAAACTAAGCAAATATCCAAATAATCTTTATACCTTAATCATAAATCCCCAAAGGGAAATGACTGAACCCCAATAAAATTAATTAATTTCTAGCATAGTTGCATTTTAGTCGAAGACTAGGCTTACTTTCCCTAAGACTTGATTCATGAAATTTTGTTAGACTACCATGAAAAATTAGGAGTCTGTAGACTCCATATAATAAAGCGTAAACCAAGCCAAGGAAGACACAATTCCAATCGGAATAATATTAAGCATAACAAATTACAAGAACTTGTTTTTTTTATAATGATCCAAGCCTTTATTGAGAAAAGAATGAAAGAACATACAAAAGGAAAAAAGCATGTACAAAAAGAGAAATGAATAAAGACAAAGAGCATACAAAAAGAAAAGCATGTACAAAAAGGAAAAGCCCACAAAAAGAGGGAACTTTCAGATGTTTGTGCAACGTCGGCTCTTTCACCCTGCGTCACCGACAACGTCTCTTTGTCGCGCTCAAACTTCTCCTCATGTGCAACTTCTTCCCATTGTCATTGCGCTATTCCTCTAGCACCCATCGTCGTCGAGCTTCTCTTCAGACGTCTTTCATCGTTGCTCACTTCTTTTCCACAATATTCATCTGACGCCCTTCGTCAGAGACCATCAGGCAACCTCTAGCCCCTAGATGTGGCGAGGCTCTAGTACTGAGAGTCCACTTCCTACAGCGCCTCACGTTGTCGCGACTTTCCAGATACCTTTTGCCCCAAATTTGGTACACCACGCTTCCCCTAGATTAGGGCGACGAGATCTGAAGTCGTTAGGGAAAATGATCAAGTTTCTCATTCATCATCGGGACTTTATCTTCTCAACAATTTTGTGCAATGTCATATTGTCTATTGATCTCTTCTATCTTTGAAAGCTTCTCCTTCCTTCATCCAAATCCGACGAAATGAGATCTAGGTAGACGAGCATCTTTTTTCGATGGCGAGCAAAATATTAAGACATCTCTTGGCTACGTCGACATCAACCCACAAGCTCATCCAACACCCATTCATTATTTCCTACACTATATGGCTTGTATTTACCGATTTATCTTATGTATTTTGCTCTTTGATTGGCTTATATCACTATTTTGATAGGCTACTCTGCAGTACTTGTACTTTCACTTGATTAATAAAAATGTTTTTGTTTCTTATGATAATATATATAAAGCTCTTTCTATGGGAATTGCCCATGAGGCCATCAAAGCACAACAAGTTTCCAAGAAGATTGCCATCTCCCATTTGCCAAGAGAAATTGGGATTGTTCATTAAACTTGTTTAGATGGTAGACAGAGCTCCCCATGAAACCAAGTACGCTCCTATCTTATTCTCTTGGTGGCCATCCATTCAAGAAAGAAAATAAGTATTTATGGGAAAGTTTCGTTTGAGCTTTTTGTTGAAATATTTGGCAAGAGCAGAATTGTTGCATGTTTAGGGGGGAAAATCATCTTTTTACAATTTTCTAGAAAATAGTGTCTTAATGGTGGTGAATTGGTGCAAGTGTTTGATGTAGCCTAGGATCTAACTAATAGAACCCATAAGAGAATAAATTCTCCAAGAACTCAATCACAATGATCTTTATTAATGAAATGAAAGTTACCAATACAAGAAGGAGAGACTTAGTATTTATAGATATTACTTATTAGTGACTAACAAACTAATATAAAATTACCTAAATAGCCCCAATATCCTATAGCATCCCCATATTTCACAACTATAGTCACGCATACGACATATACATAGTATAAATACATAGAACTCAGGCTCATTATAAGAAGGAGACTCCAAGTTTCCACCTATGCCTAACTTTACAAACATAGCTCCATTGACCATTTCCATCTCCCCCCTTTAAACAACTATGCCCAGTCCCTTACTTCTTTTTTTTATATATCCGTGACTGTCCGGACAGCTTTCGCGAATCTCGACTAATGTCACGGGACATACCGCTTGACCCTACAACATTTGGATGCCAAAGAAACCCGTAAGAAATTAATTCCTAGGTAGATGCCACCATGGATCGAACTCATCACCTTATGCACCCCAAGGCCCTCATTGACCAATTGAGCCACTCCAAGATGATTCTATGCCTAGTCCCTTATTGTATACAATCATCCTTCGACCCTCTAATTTCTGAACATTTTATTTACACGAACATCCATAACATCCCGAAACATCTTTTTTGGGAGAGGGAGATTGATGAACATACATACCTTTGATTCAGGTCCCTCTGATGTCATAATGAAGAGAGTGCGCAAGTAGAGTTGTGGGGTGTAAGTTATACTGGTCTCAGGTCGGATAAGCTGAACAAGAAGAGCACAAATAAGTACAAATCCAATAAGCCAAAACAATAAAGCCAATCTGCTCGGGTAACCATCCTAGTGATCAAGAGGGTCGAGTAGCTAAGAAGTGATAAGTTCAATCTAGAAACTAATTTCCAACGGGTATCCTCGACATTCATATATGATACATTCAAGGGTCGGCTAGTATCATATACGCGCAAGCTGGCTCGGACAGTCACGGGTATTAAAAAAATGCTGCTAAAATTTTATATCATATAATTGATGAACACACGCGAAGATGGGTTAAATTTAGCAAGATTATGAACAGTCAGAGCCCTACAAAGAAGCCAAAATTAGTCCTGGAATTTGACCCAGGTCGGAACAAACAAAACCTAACCCAAACCAAATACCAAAATTTCAATACAAACATTCATAAATCCGCCAAATTGAAACAATAATGCTAAATGAACACAAGAGCTTGCGATAAACGTAACGAACCTGCGAGCTCGACCACAAGAACAGGCTAGTTCATAAATCCGAAAAGTGCGAGAAATGCAATCTCGGCCGCCAAATCAAAACAAAATATTAAAAAAAAAAAAAAAAAAAAAAAAAAAAAAAAAAATCCCTTTTTATTCATTTCTAAATTTAAATAATAAAACTA
>JBBMEF010000025.1:12169344-12182802 GCA_037832685.1 Sicyos baderoa
TGCAAATATTTTCAAAAAGTTGCTATTTACTCAATTTTTTTATCTTATTGTAATATACATGCAAATTCCCCTAAATTGTATATATTTTGTATGATGAAAAATTAGAGATAATAGTTTGTTTGCATGTGAATTTGAAATTAAAATTTATTTAAAAAAAATATATTAGAAATGATTGAAGTGAGTTATTTTGAGTAGTTAGAAATAAACGATTAAAAATGATAAGTTATTTTGAGTAGTTAAAAATAAATAATTAAAAATTAGATGTTAGAAATGGAAAGTTATGTTTCAAAGTAAAATTGAGGAGTTTTTTTCTTTTGAATACTTACAAAAAAAACTGTTTTGATATACTTTTTTTTTTTTTAGAGTAATTAGTAAATAATTATTTTAAATCTTCTACAAATTCAATAAATAAACATCTTTCAATGTAAGTAGTAAATTAATTTTCTATCAAATGTCAATTATGTTAGGATGATCGAGTAATCTAAGGCGCCAGACACAAGTTCTGGTTCTTGCGAGAGAGCATGGGTTCACAAGGTGTGAGTTTGAAGTTATGTCGGTGGTTAAAGAACTTTTTAGTAAACCAAATAAGAATAAAATTAACTTACATAAAAAATGTGAAGGAATCGAAAGAGATATGAGTACTATAAGTTTTGAAAAGAGTATTATGTTTCTTTTTAATACAAATTGGGGGAGGGACCAATAAATCCCACATAGAGGGCACTATTGCCTCCCAAATAATATGAGAGTTAAATACCAATTTTCGAGCTCAAACTCGTGACTAAGAAATTGAAATAGATTAACACCAATTAAGATAACCAACTGCGCCATCGACAAAGAATTGATTGTGATTGTAACAATTTGTGACATAATAAAAATTACTCTGTTTGTGGACATTTTTCGATTTTGGAGTTTTTTCACATAAATTCGTTTTTTTCTTTTATTTTTAAAATTTCTCAATTATATATTTTTTTACTCTTGCGAAATTGAAGGAAGTTGTTTTCTCGATACTTCTTTATCTTTAACTATTTTTCTTCAATTTTTCGTTCTTAAGTAAATATTTCCCTAAAAAAATTTGTCTAGCAAAGAAATAGAATCGGTGACCATTTGAGAGGATAGTAAAAATTAAAATACAAGCACATCAATCATATAAAATAATGAAGGTTTGGAAGAAAATAGGAGAAAAGAGATTTATTATTATTATTATTATTATTATTATTATTATTATTATTATTATTATTATTATTATTATTTATTGATTTTTATTTTACATTTAGTAATTAAAATTAAATATTTGAAAGTTTAAAGATAAAATGTCATAAATTCACAATGCAAAATGAACTCAAAATCTTTAATTATTAGGTGTACTTTAATGCCGCTGACGGCTCATATTAACAAAAATTAATTTTAAATTTTATTTAATATGATATATGACTTATTCATTCTTTCAAAAAATAAAATAAAAATAGAGATCAAAATATAACAATTATAAAATAGAAATGATTCTAACCTAATAAAAAAATCAGATTAAAATACTATTTTGATTCCTAATTTATCAAATATCCAATTTTAGTTGTATACTTTTTTAACAACTTAAAATTTTAGTGCAAATGTTAAGTGTGAAGTTGAGATTAAAATTAATTAAAAACATTATTAATTTTAACTTTTTTATATATCCCTAAATGTTCAGACGAGTTTGCATGCATCTCGATTGATGCCATGACACATTTTGCTTGACCTTTGAATGTCAATAAATTTGTAGAAAATTGATTCGTAGGTATGTGACTACCATGATAATAAAAAATATAAACCTAAAGAAAATTATTAACAACAATAATAACTCAACCGCATCAATATATTTTCATAACCACTCTTCATCAAATATAGTTTAACTTTTTTTAAAAACAAAAATGCCATAAGAATTATACTTATTTTTAGTAATTTGAAAATTCACAAGTTTAGGAAAGTGATATTTAACCAAAAAAAAAAATCAAATAATTCATTAATATAAAATTTGTGGAGATATAAAGTTGCAAAGGCGAAATGAATACCAAGTGGCGCGTATCAACCAAATACGAAATACCCATCGAACCCAAACCGAACCCCATGGCTCGATCACCGCTCGAACCCAAACCCAACCCATGGCTCGACCACCGTTCGAACCCGAACCATTCAGATTCAAACAAACAAACAAACAAATTCTACTTTTCTTTTTCCTCTATTCATTATTCATAACAAAACACAAATGTAAATGTAATTATAATTAATACACAAAGACACCCATTAGCGTTTTTCCAGACCCCTATTGCAATTCATCAACAAATAAAAAAAAAAAAAAAGAGAAAAAAAAAAAAAAAAAAAAAAAAAAAAAAAAAAACAAATCCATTTTTATTCATTTATAAATTTAAATAATAAAACTACACTTTTCCTTTTAAGTTTTTTTTTTAATACAACAATGAGGGAGAGGAATTCGAATCTATAACCACATGGTTATTAGTAGGGATGAACATGGGTTGGATTGGGTTGAGTTGAGGTGATTTTCAACCCAACCCAAAAATTTGGGTTGGTCAATTCTCCAACCCAATTAAAGACACAACTCAACCCAATCCAACCATTTATTTTCGGGTTGGGTTGGATTGGGTTATCGGGTTCATAATTTGCAACTAAGCAAAAATTTAAAAAACTCACTCTGATAAGCAATGTACTCAATAAACAATTTCTAACGTCTCTTTTTCGTTTCCTAGAAATTTAGGACTAATATTAGCATAAATATACTCTTATTACTAATGCAAAATTCAAGTTTACCTAACTTCAAAACCTTATTAATAGCTTTAAAAAATATTAAAAATTAAAAGTCTAACAATAATAATTAAATTAAATAAATATGCAACATATAATATAAATAATTAAATAACATAATAATTATGTTATGGGTAAAAATATATATTTTTTAAGACTAAATATGAAATTCGGGTTAGTCTGATTGGGTTGGGTTGGGTTGATTTAGGTCAACCCTTGACCCAACCCATGAAAATTCCATGATTTTCAACTCAACCCAACTCATTTATGTATTCAACCTAACCCAACCCAACAATTTGGGTTGGGTTGGTTCGAGTTTCTCGTGTTGTCGGGTTAGTGTGTACCTCTAGTTACTAGATCATACAAGATGTTAATTGAGCTATACTACTTTTGGCACACTTTTCAATTCATTCATAAATTTAAGGGAATTTGCTTTTCATTGCATATTTGTTTGCTCTTCATTATAATTATAGCACATTTTTTAAAATAATTTATTCATAGCACATTTTGCTCAAAATTCATATTCTATTTTTATTAGACTTCTATGGGTTCAGTTGATAGACTTTAGACTTCTTGATAGACTTCCATCGGTTCAAATGATAGGCTTCAATCGTTTTTGTGCGTTAAATGATTAAATTTAGAAATTGGGCTATATATGAAATGATTTTGTTTTTTTTTTTAATATACATGCAAAATACGCATAATTTAAAGGAAAAGTGTAATTTTTTGTTCACAGATCAAAGAAAAAGGGCAGTGAATGGTCTACTCGAAGAAAAGAATTCTATTTTTTTTACAATCAAGAAAATAATTATTAAAAATAGTTTTTTTAAAAAAAACTAATCTTTATTATTGATTCATTCATATTTTCTTCTAATATTATTTGAACCTTATAAATTTTTTAAATTAGTTATCATAAATATATTTGAAAAATTATATTGGATAGATTCTTCAGTAGCAAATATAGTTATAAATTAAATATTTGCATTCATGATTATTGATATACGTTTTAATATTATATTCTAAATAAAATTAATACATTATTATAAAAAAGTGCGTGATAATACTCAATAATATTAATGTCTATAATTATAACTTTTTTAATAAAAAGAATTACCACATTATAATTATTTTTAAAAATTGACGGGTAAGTTTCTAATACTTTTAAAATACTCATTTTTATCCAACCGTTTTTTTTTAAATAGGGTTTACTAAATATGTTTTCTTCTTTCTCTCCTTCATTATTCCAAAACAAATATTTATTCGTAGTAAATTTCAATGGTAGTCACCAAGGGTTTTTTTCTTCGTTCTTGATTGATAAAATTTCAACCAATATCGCTCTTATTTATGTTCGGCAGTTTTAGAGTGCATTGATTTCGAAAATTACAAAAGATCGTCTATGGCAAATAACAAAAGAACATCGAAAATCTATAGTTTTCAAATAGTATTTGTGAGTTTCTTGCAAGTTTCTCGATGTCGTGGCAACAACGCTATAGAAGCATTACATCCTTTTATGTCATAGGTTAAGATCTTGTTGCCATCGATATCATTTATCATAGACGACGACATGATCCTTCAATTATACGTTGAAGACGGTGTGGTATCACACCGGAGGCGTAATGGTGTCAGCAGGATTGATGATGGCACTCTCACAAAACTCTTATCTACGTATTGGAACTCTAAGTTTGCATGGAAGTAGAAGATGGAAATAATACAAATAATACTACATTGTATACTCATGGCATAAATACTAATATTGTATTGCAAAACACGTTTTACATTATAGTCTCATGATTTTAGGACTTGATGGAAAGCTTATATTGGCGTGATGCATATATCTATTAGTGTGATATCATGGTGTAAACTTTGTATGAGCTTCCTCGATAGAAATGAATTACCGTATCTTCAACAACAAGAGTTCGACATACACAAATTTATTGAAAATCTATCTGTTAGTGGGATATCATGGTGTAAACTTTCTCCTCTTTTTCACAATTATAATTATATCTTATTGAGTAATTGGAGATCTTATTTTGTAATGAATTACATGCCCCTTGTCATTTCATATTTATAATGATTGTTTTTTATCCAAAGAATATATATGAAACCATCTATATCTTAAATACTGTGTTTGTTACATCATTATACATAATAAACGTTATATTATGATGCATTTAGTAATTATTTTGTAAATATTGTATCAAACATTAAAAAGCTCATTAATATCATACATATTACAACACACTAATACCAAAACTATAATAAATACGTTATACAATTTTCGCTCATTAAATAAATACCAATATTGATCTAAAAAATAATAAATAAATATTGGAACAACAATTCTTACCTATAAATACAAAAGAACCCATACAACATTAATGATATTTACGATATCATTAAACATGGTATTAATAAATAATATAGGTATGAGAATATTTTCATATTTTTTCGATTAAAATGGTTCTTTTTTAATCTTAAATTAGAAGTACTTCTCGTCCATAGGTTTACATGTTTTTGTTTTGTGTTTCAAAATTGTCATCTACCAAGACTTGGCTAGTAGTAAAAAAAAGTTTTATGAAAATACGAGAAAATGAGTTCAAATCTTGAGCAATACTCAGAAAATATTTACCTACATTTTGAACCACATCTTTTTATTTCATTTTAAAAAAAATTAACTTTAATTGATGGAAAAAGAAATGCTAAAATACAGAGTTTTTTTTTTTTTTAAAAAAAAAAAAAAAAGATATGATCTAAAATGGTGGTAAGTATCTTGTAAGTATTTCCAAGATACTTACCTATCTTTAGGTAAATTCTGCCTATCCATGATTTTTTTTTTTTTTTTTTTTGATGTTCGTGACTGTTTGGGTCAGCTTGCGTGCACAAGCGCACCTCGACTAATGTCATGGGACATACCGCCTGACCCTACAACATTAGGATGTCAAAGAAACTTGTAGGTACTAATTTAAAATTAATTCCTAGGTATAACCCACTTATCTTTAGGTAAGTTTTGCCTATCCATGATATAACCCACCTATAAAAGGGAGTAGAATTAATAAGTCATTGAGATCAATGCAAGCTAACACTTTTCATCAAACATTGTCACCCCCAATCTGTTATCTAGTTGTAGAAAGATATGTCACTCACACCAGTTTATTACAAACTCTACTATAAAACACCTCCTAAATTTTTCACAAAACTAAATATATAATATAGTCACATTAAACAGGGTGTCAGAAAAAGATAGCATATGTACATTTCATTTCATGCAACTCCACAATTGTTTGTATAGTCTATAGTCAGTTTCAACTTCATTTAGATGTGTGAAATGCTAACCTCACAGGAAGAAGATAAGAAAGCACAATCTGGTGGTAAGGCAATGAAGACTGCAAACCCCTTTTATGCATCTTCTTGTGTTTTGGCTTTATTGATTGATTCCATGGCTTCTTCAAATGATTTCTGTATGGAAAACAAACAGTGTACTGTCACAATCTTAAGCATTCAATAAACTCACAATTTTTTCATAATAGATTGCAACAGTTATTTATTAGTTATTACATCACCGTTTGTAAAATTACAACCATTGAGAGCGGGGGGATTTGAACCCATGATCTCATGATCATTGGATATACACTAACGCCACTTTGTAACTGCACTTGTTGGCTATTTTAAAAGTAATTTAAAACACCTATGTAGTTTGAGAATCTACGAATAACATATTTGGGCTTATTTTTTTGAAACATGTCAATCCCTAGACCAAGCACAGAGGCATCGAAAGAGTAATGTCATGTGCTTATTCAATAATGATTTTTTTTTTAATATTTGTCACAATCTGGTCCTGCTTGCACGTATCTAGACTATTGTCACTGAATATACTGTCTAATCCTACCATATTTGGATGGCTAAAAAATTCATAGAGAATTAATTTTTAAGTAAGTGACTACCATGGATTGAACCCAACACCACTTAGTTCCCCAAGTTTATTCTATTTTGATTCATAACAAAGCTTTCAAATATCATGTTTTTAGACCATGAACCATCACTGCTATTGAATTTTTTGATAAGTTATCCAATAGATACATAACATTGGACATTTTTTTTCAATTTACCTCATGGACAGCTGTTTGAATCCCCATGTGGTAGGTCAAGTGTCAAACTTTCAATTGAATTCAGATTTTTGTTAAATGATCAACAAAAATTAACGATGAAGACTGGTTTTTTATTCGAAGTTTAGAGAATAAACAACAACATTTGAAAGTGTCTACCAAGACAAGATAAGAATGGAAATTTAGGGACCAAACCATGTCCATGTTCAAAACTATTTATAAAAAGAAAAAAAACACAAGGATTTTCATTAATTTACCCCAGAATTGTGCATCTTCCACAAGGCCTCCCCACTGGTGTCAATCGCAAACATGCCACCAACTACAGCACTGCATAGAAATGTATAAATGACAACGATAATTCAATCAGAGCAATAAACTCAGATATAGTAAACACTGCACGAAATCTGTCGACCTACGGATCATAAGTGCATAAACGAATTGAGTTCAATTCATGTCGGTTATCTATCTCTAATTAAATCTCTTAAGTATTTCTTGTCAACCTAGCAGGGTAAAGCCGTTGGGCGAGCTTAATCGAGGTGCGAAAAAGTTAGCTTGGACACTCATATAAGAAAAGAGGTTAGAGAAGGCTCAAGGGTCAAGATATACTCAAACTCTTACGTATTCTCAATTTCACCCATAATAAACCAAATCAATAAGTTGAAATACATAATCATAACTCGATTGTGAAACCATCCTTCATGAATGAAGAATGATGCAAGAAAAATAAAAATAGTCTAAATTCTTCGCTCCTTATTTTCAACTCTCTAGTTAGCAGCAAACCTTTCTTCATTCCCAAATTCCTACTTCAAGAAACTTTCAGATTCAATCAGCAGTAAGAACTGCTATGGTCGGCCTTTGTACATTTGTATTACAAAATAATTAAGGTCCCGTTTAATCATGCTCCGTTTGATAACCATTTGATTTTTTGTTTTTGGTTTTTAAAATTTAAGCATATTCTCACTCAAATTTACTACAATGTATTTCACCCTCCCTATCATATATTTATCTTTCTTGAAGAAAGTAGGAGAATACTAACCAACTTTAAAAACAAAAACAAACTTTTGGAAGCAACTTTTTTTTGTTTTTAAAAGTTGGTTAGTGTTCTCCTACTTCCTTAAGGAAAGATGGATATATTGTAGGTAAGGTGGAACACATTGTAGTAAATTTGAGTGAGAATAGACTTAAATTTCAAAAACCAA
Source organism: Sicyos baderoa (assembly GCA_037832685.1). NCBI lineage: Eukaryota > Viridiplantae > Streptophyta > Magnoliopsida > Cucurbitales > Cucurbitaceae > Sicyos > Sicyos baderoa. Next base: position 12,177,443 of record JBBMEF010000025.1, read on the forward strand.
AAACAAAAAATCAAATGGTTATCAAACGGGTCTTCATATTTTGTTTCTAGTTTTTGGTTTTTGAAACTTAAGCCTACACTAACTAATTCACCATATATTTTTTTAAAAAAAAGAGGTTGTTTTGATTTTTGAAATTTGGTTATTCACATCTTTTGAACTAATTCTATTAAAATTGAGTAAAAATAAATTCAAATTTCAAAAACAAAAAACCAATACTTAGGCTCCGTTTGATAAACATTTAGGTGAGAGATAGATATACAATAAAAAAAACGTATGGTAACATCGTTGTTATAGGCTTAAATTTGAAAAACCAAATGGTTATCAAACTAGGTCTTATCTAACTGGTCCTAAATAATGGGAAGATGAGCATTTTAGAATTCAAAACATAGATATAGTATTGGTAAAGAACAAATACCCTGCAAAAGCCAAATTGAGAAGAAACGCACGCGTGGTGAGAAATCGTAGCAGCGTATGAAAATTCGCAGACAAACCATCGAAATTAGAACCAGATCGAGAGGCAAATCCAGACGAAGAAGAAGAAGAAGAACCATATCCATATCGACGGCCACTAGCATCAGCATAAGAACCATACGACGACGATGAGGAGTAATAATGTTGATGAACAGACGAAGCAGAGGCACAACGAGATCGAATATTATAATCAGCACGCTTACAATCATCGCCAAGAATCTCATACGCTTCCGAAACCTGTTTGAATCTCAGAGTGGCGGAATCCCTAACGGATTTGGGCGATTGAGAATGCTTGTCGGGGTGAAACTCCTTCGCCATCTTCCTGAACGCATCCTTGATTTCCTCCTTCGTTGCGCTTCTGTTCAAGCCCAGTACCTTGTAGTGATCGCGAACATCCATGGCCGACGATTCTCTCCTTTCAATCACGGCGGCGGAAGATGAATCCAAACCGAAATGGAGTCGACGGCGGCGGAAATCGCTTCTTCTTTAAGAAATGGTGGATTCGAAGAGCCTTCCATGGAATGGGATCGAAGCTTTAGCTATGGCTTCTGAGAAGAAATTTGGAATCGCGGCGTAGAGGTTCCTCGTGGCACCGCCATGGCCTCGTCTTTGTTTCGAGAAATTCAAGAACGAAGCGTTTTGGGCCGGGCCTCAATGATACGGCCCATTATATGAGAAATCATAGTAAATATAAATATAAATATTTGAGAAACTTTTTTTAATAGTCTAATTTTACAAAATAATTATAAATTTAGGCAAAATTTAAAAATATTTAACATTCATAGTCAAATATACAATATAAATAATACTCATTATACTATATTATGTATTAGTTATAAGTATAAAAAGTATTACTTTACACTGTATGTATGTTGATTATGGCTGTAAATTTTTTCCAAATTTGTCTGATGTTGTAAATATTTTATCAATTTAATCCATTCATGCAAAAACCCTAATATTTTATTGTGAGCAAATTAAAATGAATGTCTATTTTAGATATTAGGGAAGAGTGATAATTATTTCTATTATTTATGTCATTTTTAATTAATCAATATTTTAAGAATTAAAATTAATAAACCATTTCACCATCATTTTAAGAATAAGAATAGTTTCTAAAATTGATAAACTATTTCACCTCACCATCTTATGAATACGAGTGGTTTCTACCACAACTGACAACCATTGGATCAACTAATTATATTAAAATAACAAAAATTTAAATTAAATTTAATAATATCTAATTTTAACAATATTACATTTCATTATAGTCACTTATCACATCACTTTCACTAAGATTAACCTAATACTATTCTAAAAGACGTTTTGTCGTTTTTTTTTGTTTTTTCTTTTACCTTTAGTTAACATGAACATCTCGAGTTTCTTTGACATTCAAATATTGTAGAGTCAGGTATATCTCGTGACATTATTCGAGATCCGCGTAAGTTAGCCAGAACGGTTATGAATATAAAAAAATATGAAGATTCAAAACAATGATGTTGGAGGTGAAGGTTACAAAGTGAAAATAGATTAACACCAAACCAGATAACCAATCGCGCCAATGACTCATTTAGTAAACGGTGTTTATGGTGTAACTTATTTTTTTTTGCAAGATAACTTGGATTGAGATTACAAAATTTACAAATAAATAATTAAAAAAATTATTGTAAATTGCAAAGTCTAATATCCTTATTTTTTGTATAGCAACTTGAACGAGTACCTTATTTTGGTATTTGGGATCGAAGAAAAAGGTTGATTTGACAGGAAATGAGGAAATAACAGTCTTGAAAAACATTGTCACACCTACATTGAAAAACATAAATATATGAAATAATAAATCCCAATCTAATCTACATGCTCATGTTTAGTACGAATCTAAATGTTCATTGGACTTTACACATTAAGGACATGTTTGGCTTTGAGAGGATGGGTTGGGTTGGGTTAAGTTGGAATGAGAAGAGAAGATAAGTGAAATAAGTTTATGTTTGTGGGAAGGAAAGAAAATATAAAGTTATGTTTGATGTGATGGAAAGAGAATAGTTGAAGTTTTCATTTAAATAAAATAATGAATATTTAATAATTTTTTTAATAATAAAGTTATGTTTGATGTGATGGAAAGTGAATTGTTTAAGTTTTTATTTACATAAAAAAAATAAATATTGAGTAGTTTTTTAATATTTTAATATTTAAATAAAATGTGGGGCCCACACGTGAAGTTGGGTAGGAGTTGGATGGACTTATGAAAGTTCATGAATCAAATATGGAATAGAAGTCAAGCCAAGCCAACTCCATGGTTTGTCCATGGGGTAAACATGCCCTAAGAAGCTTAAATTACATCAACACTACAATAAGTAGCCATCATCGGGTGGCTTGATGATAAAAAAAAGACGTTAAGTAATGAAGAAGGAGAGTTCAATCTATGATGTCCGTCTATTTAGAGAATATTTTTTTTCAAAAAAAAAAACGAGTTATAAGTTTAATTTATGGTGGTAATTTACCTATATTTTAGTTTTATACCAATTTTTCTTTTACAACAAAATATTGTAGGCTCAATGGATAGATCGTAAAAATAGTCGCGGTACACATTATATGTTACCTTGAACACGCTTACATATTTATGATAAAAAGAATCCCTTGTAAAAACCAATTCGTTAAACTCGATCACACTATCACTCTTTTGTTTTGTTTTGTTTTGAATATTAAAAAAAAATCAATTTATGTACACAAGTATTTTTTTTTTTTGGTTTTATTAGTATATATGAGAGGAGGAGACAACAAATCTTACATAGAGATATCACGATTTTCAAATTTCAAGTGGTTGAGAGCCAAATATGATTTTGAGATCGAAATAATGAAGTAATTGTGTCACCGATCTATTCAAAAAAAAAATTTGTTTTTGTTCTTTTAAATAGTAGATTATGTATGCATTCATAAATAATCTCTTTCTGCATCATCTAATTATATACGTTGTTTTTTGCAATTTTTAATCTATTTTTTATATATAAAAATTAACACTTAATCAAAGGTAAACTATAATACTTCAATTTTCATCTCAAGTTTTGTTGTACTAAAAGAAAATGTAAACCATGACATTAAATGCAATTGTAAATGATTGTTTAATTAATTATCCATATCTAACTGCCAGGCGCCATATTTTCATTTTACACGTCAACCATATTTAAAATCATTTGTTGATAGTTGACTAAATGTGAACTATCTTATTATTAAAAAAAAGAAAACAAGTGTGAATATCTTTAAAATATTTTCCACCTGTACAACTACTAAAAATATGACTTTTTTTTTTTTTTTTTGAAATTCTTAAAAAATGACTTTGTAACAGCAAATCCCACATCGCTAGGAAAGGGGAACGAATCACTCCTTATAAAAGGTGTGGACACACACCTTTCCCTAACAAGACGCATTTTTCCCATATGGGGATAAACAAACTCATGAGCCCAGTGGTCCAAAACGGACAATATCTTAGCTAGCAAGACTTCTTAATAACAGTCACAACATAATATCTATTTAATCTCTATTTAAAAAATAAATAAAAAATGCACATATTCATAAACTTATCTAGTCATTTTTTTTTTTTTTTTGACGTTGTCCCCGTTCACTAGTGAGTCTCGAACTGGAACCTTGAGAGAGCATACCTCCAAAGTCTAAGTAATCATCCACTGTGCTACTCCCTTGGAGAACTTATCTAGTCATATACCAATCATGTTAACTTAGTCAAAAATATTATTATTATCTTTGTCAAATATACTAGGTCCACGTTTCATTAATAATACTAGTGGTAGAGAGACTAAATAGACTATAATATAGAGAGATATAATGGGAACCATTTAAAATTTACGTCTAATAGTTATTTAATTTTTGATTTTTTCATTATGAAAATTAAGCTTATAATAGAATGTTAAAATAATTAACATAAATTTTAAATGGTTATAAAAAAAAGTCACTAAACATCGTTTGAATTATTATAAATAAGATGAGTTATTATTATTGTTAAACATGGTACAACTGTTCTCAAATAAAAAGAGTAAAATACAACTAGGCTTCGTTTGATAACTATTTCGTTTTTTGTTTTTTATTTTTGTTTTTAATATTTTAAAAATAGGTTCGTTTGATAACTAATTTTAGATTTTGTTTTTAAAATTCTAAAAACATTTTTAAAATATTAAAAGAATTATAAAAACTAAAAAAAGTAGCTTTTAAAAACAAGGTTTTATTTTTGTTTTTAAAAAAATATCAAAGAATCATGAATAAATAATAAAAAACTAAAAAAAGCCAAGTGAAATGTGAAATCTGAAAACAAAAAATAGTTATCAAATATGTTTTTTGGTTTTTAGTTTTTAAAAATAAAAAACTGAAATGAGTTATCAAACATATACTGTTTTTATTTTTCAAAAAAAAAAAAAAAACCAAAAAAGAAAAAATTAGAAACAAAAAACAAAAAACGAAATGTTATCAAACGATCCCTTAAAGATCGAATTTTTGATCATAGTGTTGTTGAACTATGAAATCATCATGTCACCAACCCTTTTCAGTCGAGATGAGTTATTATTAATTGTACTTGAAATGTAGGTTATTATAAAAGGGTTATTATAATTAACGGAGTTGAGAGTACAAATTATCGTAACATAGTCGGAAATGATTAATCTCAATCCGAGTACGAGTTAACAACGAAAGGTAGGTGAAACAATGTTAATTAAGTTTGGACCAATCCAATCAATTTATTATAGGGGATTTTACATGTATATTACAAAAAAATAAAATAATTTCATGTATAGCACAATTTTCAAACTTATTCATTTTGTAGCACAAAAATGATTGATTGCTCTATTCAATCACTTAAAATCGATAGAAGTCTATCACTTGAACCGATAGAA
>JBBMEF010000025.1:12182902-12204191 GCA_037832685.1 Sicyos baderoa
CATTAAAACCCAAATAAAACTTCAACCTCATTTTATTTCAACTAACCACAATGTCATTTATTTTAAAAGAACAAAAATGGGTTATTACAACTTTATAGTTATTAGGTCGTACAAGATGTCGGTAAAAATATGTATTAGAGAACATGAGGTTCCATCTCAAAACCAATTGGCAATGAGGGGGAGTAACTCATATCTCTTTTATATTGATGTTGGACTCTGTCACTTTCCAATGTAGGACATTTGTGAGATCCTAACATGTCTCCTCAAGATGATGCTTCTTTTTGGCTTACCAATCTTACATCGGATCTCAATTTCATTTTTATTGGACCAATACCCGTCTGGTCTTTATGAGCTCTGATACCATATTAGAGAATATGAGGGTTTCACCTCAAAACTAATTGACAATGAAGGGAGTAACTCATATCTCTTTTATATTGATGTTAGACTCTCCCACTTTGTAATGTGGGACATTTGTGAGATGCTAACAATATGCTTTTGTTCGCGACTATCTCACAGAAGTTGAATCATTTATTTATTTTTTTTATTTTTTTTTATATATAATTTATAGTTCCTATTCACAAAATCTGTTTTTTTAGTTTATTGGAGAAGGCATCTGACAAAATCTTCAAGTTGTCGAAATAAAATAACACATTCATGGGATATTATTTAATATTGGATTTTGATTCTGTTTTGGTCTTTAATTTAATGTAAGAAAACATCTGACAATATATTATGCTGTCGAAATAATTAACCAGGTAGTAGTTAAAAAACAATAGAATAAAAGATTGTAATATTTTGATTTAAGTTCTAATTTATATTTTTGTAATAAAAAATTATATAATTATAATAGTTTTTTTTATATACATTTTGAAAATATATTTCAATTGTGTTTTCTCTAAGGTTATTACCATTATTTAATTGATTTAAAAAAAGGAAACATTATTTAATTTGATTTGAGTGAAACCCAACTTTACACTAAGTTAAAATAAAATTGATTATGAAAATATCGTTAATTTTAATTAGAAAATATATTTTTAAAATATGATATGTAATTGTAAATAATTTTCACTTAACTAGTTTAAAATTAAAGAGGTTATGTAAATAAAAATATAAATAACTAAAAATATTAGAATATTATTATTGTAAATACAAATATAAATAACTAAAAATATTAGAATATTATTATATATTAATAATGATAATAATATCGAAAGAATTTATCTATTTTTATTTTTTTAATATCCATGACTGTCTAGGCTAACTTGTTTGTATCTTGATAAACCGTCTCTACAACATTTGGATGTCAACAAAATTAGTTAGAAATGAATTCTTAAATGGTCATTATAGATTAAACTCATCACCTTAAACATTTCGAAACTTTATTTGACAAATTAAACCATTCTTAGTTGATTTGAGTAGCAACTTACCCTAATATAATTTTGAAAACATCGGTCAATTATCATAAACAACTTCTCACCTAAATATTGAAATTCAACAAATTTAGAGTAAGACTTGAGACCAAAAAAAAAAGAAGCATAGGCACAGTCATAGCACATGCGATAGATAAATTATAAAGAAAAATAAAAAGAAGGTCACGTGAGTACGGAGTGGCACGTGATACATTAAATAGAAGGAAAGTCATTTACGTCTCAACGTTCATGAGGAGAAGAAACAGTGCAACGGTCTGATTTTGGCTGTAAAATCATTTTCCAACACGCCAAAACAACCTGCCTATCTTTTTTATTTCATTTTATTTTTTAATTGCGAAAGAAAATAAAATGAAATTGAGACGTTGGAGAATAAATTTTAATTTATTCACTTCTTTTAAAAACCAAAGATTCTGAACAAAAAGTGAAAATAAAGAAAAACGAAATCCAAAATCTCTCTTTCAATTTCCTTCTCTGTTCTTGAATCCAAAAGCTTCAGAACCGTTAACAATGGCGGAGAATTGTGGTCGAAAGCTGTATGTCGAGATCTGCAACGCCAAGAACTTGATGCCGAAAGACGGCCAAGGAACGGCGAGCGCTTACGCGATTGTGGATTTCGACGGCCAGCGGCGGCGGACCAAGACGAAATTGCGAGATCTGAATCCTCAGTGGGACGAGAAGCACGAGTTTCTGGTCCACGACAAGGAGGCTATGGCGTCGGAGATTTTGGAGGTGAATTTGTACAACGAGAAGATGGGGAAGAGAAGCACGTTCCTCGGTAAGGTTAAAGTCGCCGGAACCACTTTCGCTACATCTGGATCTGAATCGCTTGTTTACTATCCTTTAGAGAAACGTAGTGTATTTTCTCAAATCAAGGGAGAATTAGGGCTCAAAGTTTACTATATCGACGACGATCCACCTGCTGGTGAAGTTGCTGAATCTGACCAGAAACCGGCGACTACTACTCCAGTTGCGGAAGACAAACCGCCGGAGAAAGAGGAGGAAAAAGCATCGGAAGTGAAAAAGGAAGAAGACAAGCCAAAGGAAGAACCAAAACCGGAGGAGAAGCCGAAGGAAAATCCAAAACCAGAGGAATCTCCGGCAGTTGAACCAGAGAAGCCTGTAGAAGTCGAGAATCCGCCAATTGCTCATACGGAAAAGGCAAAATCGATGCAGAATGCGAAATCGGAAATTGAGAAAAGAGCCGATCTAAGCGTGAGTGATCTCGAACTTCGCTCAAGCCACCAAAGCCGCAGCGCGTACGATCTCGTCGATCGAATGCCGTTTCTCTTCGTCCGCGTCGTCAAAGCGAAACGTGAATCTACAGAAGGCGGATCCGCCATTCACGCAAAGCTCGTGATCGGAACTCACAGTATCAAAACGAAAAGCCAGAGCGAGAAAGATTGGAATCAAGTGTATGCGTTCGACAAAGAGAGTTTGAACTCAACGTCTCTGGAGGTTTCCGTTTGGGCGGAGGAGAAGAAAGAGAAGGAAGATCAGATAACAGAGACTTGTTTGGGAACGGTGTCGTTTGATCTGCAGGAGGTTCCAAAAAGAGTACCGCCGGACAGTCCTCTGGCTCCGCAATGGTACTCTTTAGAATCGGAGAAGTCGCCGGGAAATGACATCATGCTCGCCGTTTGGTTGGGAACTCAGGCCGACGAAGCGTTTCAAGAAGCTTGGCAGTCGGACTCCGGCGGGTTGATACCGGAGACCCGAGCCAAAGTGTACCTCTCTCCGAAGCTGTGGTATTTGAGATTAACCGTAATCCAAACCCAGGATTTGCAGTTTGCTTCGGGTTCCGAGCCTAAGGTAAGGAACGTCGAACTTTACGTGAAAGGTCAACTTGGTCCACAAGTTTTCAAAACGGGGAGAACCCAAGTCGGCTTAGCTTCATCCGGCTCGGCTAATCCGACGTGGAACGAGGATTTGGTGTTCGTAGCAGCCGAGCCGTTTGAGCCATTTTTGACGGTAACGGTAGAAGACGTGACAAATGGGCAGCCAGTGGGGCAAGCCAAAATCCACATGGCAAGCATCGAAAAGAGAACCGACGATCGGTCGGACACAAAATCCCGATGGTTCAATCTAGTCGGAGACGAGAACCGCCCTTACACCGGCAGAATCCACCTCCGTGTATGCTTGGAAGGTGGATATCACGTGCTGGACGAAGCAGCGCACGTGACCAGCGATGTCAGAGCCGCCGCGAAACAGCTAGCAAAACCACCCATTGGACTCCTGGAAGTCGGGATCCGCGGCGCCACGAATCTCCTCCCGGTGAAAACGAAGGACGGCACACGTGGCACCATCGATGCCTACGTGGTTGCCAAATACGGCCCGAAGTGGGTCCGAACCCGCACGATCCTTGACCGATTCAATCCACGGTGGAATGAACAGTACACGTGGGACGTGTATGATCCTTGCACCGTTCTCACCATTGGCGTCTTCGACAACAGCAGATACTTGGGTTCGAACCAACCGGGAAAAGACCTACGAGTCGGCAAGGTTCGAATCCGATTATCGACACTTGATGCTAATAAAGTTTATTCAAATTCATATTCCCTTACAGTATTGCTCCCAACCGGCGCCAAGAAAATGGGCGACCTCGAAATCGTGGTTCGATTCTCCTGCTCGTCGTGGCTAAGCTTGATCCAGTCTTATTCGACCCCAATGCTTCCAAGAGTGCACTACCTCCGTCCATTGGGCCCAGCCCAACAAGACATCCTCCGCCACACTGCCATGAGAATCGTAACCGCTCGGCTCGCCCGGTCCGAACCACCCATGGGTCAAGAAGTGGTTCAGTACATGCTCGACTCGGACACACACGTGTGGAGCATGCGAAGAAGCAAAGCCAATTGGTTCCGCGTCATTAGCTGTCTCTCGCGTGCCCTCACTATAGCCGGGTGGTTCGACGGGATCCGCACGTGGGTCCACCCTCCGACCACCGTGCTCGTCCACGTGATGCTCATCGCCGTCGTGTTGTACCCTAATCTCATCCTCCCCACCGTCTTCATGTACGCCTTTCTGATATTAACGCTCCGTTTTCGTTACCGGCACCGGAACTCCCACAGCATGGACCCCAGATTGTCGTACGTGGACTTCGTGAACGCCGACGAGCTGGACGAGGAGTTCGATGGGTTCCCCACGACACGATCCGGTGAGCAGATTCGGGTGAGGTACGACCGGTTGAGGGCGCTGGGGGGTCGGGCGCAGGTGCTGATGGGCGACATGGCGGCCCAAGGGGAGCGTTTGGAGGCATTGTGCAATTGGAGGGACCCGAGAGCCACTGGGATTTTTGTGGTGCTGTGTTTGGCGGCGTCGCTGTTGTTCTATGCAGTATCGTTTAAGGTCTTTCTGTTGGGTTTTGGATTTTATTGCATTCGCCATCCCCGGTTTCGTGACGACATGCCGTCCGTTCCGACTAACTTTTTCCGACGGCTGCCGTCGCTTTCCGATCAGATGATATGATGACGGTATTGTTAACTTATTTATTCTTTCTTTTTTACAGAGGGTTAACTTCTTTTTTTTGAGGTTAACTGTGATTATGTAATGGTGTTATTGGGTTATTAATAATTTAATTATATTATTTGTTTTGATTGTGCTGTTGTTTAATTTTTTTGTAGCATGTGTCTAATTTCACAGCACACTCCCGACACTATCAAATTTAGATAGGTCCTAGATTGAAGAAGAGAAAGGGTGAAATCTGGATATTATACCATTTATTTATATTATTCGGTTAAAATTATGTAAAGAATTTTTGGATTTGTACGTGCAAAATCAAACATTTTTGGAGTTATATTTGTATGGTTGTTCATGAGTTATGTGGACTTACCTTCTTTGGGTTTGTTTGTTTGTTTGTTTTAGGGAAACTTTCTAAAGATTTGGATGTGAAAGCTTGCTTATTTTTATGGTTCACGGGGGATTCTTGAAAGAATGAATCATATTTTTGTTTCAGATAATTCAGGCTTCACACTCAAATCTTCGAATACCCATTTTCACCCAGCCGTTTATATTTTAAGTTTCTATCATTAATCTGCTGAAATTTATTATGAATGAAGAGTATTTTTTGTTCAGTTGGTGGTTCTTTGTTTTGATCTGAGATTTTGTTTTTGCTCTATCAGGGATATTTTTTTATGGTTTTATCATGTTTTTTAAAATTCCTATGTATCTTTGATTTGAAGTTGTTTGGATTACTTGAATATTGTGAGTTAGTATTTATATAACTTCCTTCTTTATCTATTTGTTAACAGGTATCTGATATATTATTGTTCTGTTTTGGTATGGATGATGCATTTCTAGGTATGTTAGCAAAAGGGATTGCACTGTAATACATATAAGGGAAGGACTAGAAACCTAGCTTGGTTAATTTGTACTTGGATGATGCATTTCCTAATCATGACTCATTACTGTTCTGTAATTGTGTACTCTGTGAATATTTGAATGGTTTATTTTTTTTAAAAAAGAAAGCTCATAATCTTATTGCAAACTTCAAAGAACCAATTGAGTAGTCCAAAACAGGGTTACTTTTTTTTTTTTTTTTTTTTTTTTACAAAGTCATACAAACCAAAACAGGGATTTATTCGTTCATATATAGTTATAGTGTCCATTGCCAAAAATAAGTATACTTTTTTTCATCTATCTGCATTGCATCTTATTGAAGTACCTATCTGAAAGAATCCTATTGAGCAAAGTCTTCAACCTCCTAGACCCCTGTCCAGGCTTCAAAACACCATATTTGTCATCCTCAAAACCCGAGCAAGACCCAGTGCTGGGGTTCCCGTTACCCGAGCACCACCCACCGTAGGCAAACCCGTCAGGGTGCCTCTTGAGGATCTCACGGTCGATTTTGTCTAAAACACGATCGTTTTCCTTGAACTTTCGGGCAAAGGGACGGTTGCTCGTGACAATTTTCTTGTAGTTTGCGAGTCCAAGATAGCGAGGGTGTTGCTTGGGAGGGGTATCCCAAGAGATGTAGTGAAGATCATGGTTGACTGTGGTGTTTCTGTATTCATCAGAGTTGCAGATTAGGGTTTGGAAGTATCCCTCTGGGGAAGAAACGAAGTTTGTGTAGTAAAGGAGGAGAGTCCTTGGGAGATTGTCCCAACCCACTATGCAATACTCTGCAAAAGATCTTGATAGTATTGTCCATGCTGAACCTACAAAAATACAAACATAAGAGATTTAATTTCATTTTAATTTCTTAATTTTCAGCACATGTTCTTCTCTTAAGCACACTTCAATTGGAAAAATATTTAACCTTACTATATTTGATTGTCAATGAATGACATTATCATTTGAAACTATTACATCTTAATTTCTCAAAACTCTTTTGATAATTAGACTAATCTATGGTAGTTACCGTAAGATACATTTGGCATCAATTTTCCTTTTTAAAAAGAAATAAAAAAATAAAATTTAGTTCAATATTTAGAAATAAGAATTCAAATTTCTTATCCCAAAAAAGGTATACACCTAAACTAAAAGAACTATGCTCAAGTTAACTTGTCCTTGAAAATACTTCATTAAATAAATGAATAAAAGATATGTGTATGTTAAAGTTCAATTAAATAACAACAAGGATTGAAAACCTAACACAGGCATGCCTCTTCAACTTGCAAAATAAGTTTTCTTTGAACCACTTTTGTCTTTTAATATTTAAATAAGAACTATAAGTATAAGCAAGTATTTATTAAATTATTAATAAGAACCTAGAAATTTGGGAACACATGAAGGTTGTGGTGTGGTTGTGATGTGAACAAATAAATGTATATGAATGGTGTGGTGTGAACCAATAAATGTGTATACATATGAGAAATAAATTTTGGTAGATAAAAGTGATGGAATGCCTAATTGATGTTCCACTTTACCTAGACACCCATACATAATTATTGAAATAACCATATGGGAAATGAATTTCGGTAAATAAAATAACATTCCCACCAAACGACAACCAACCACTTTTTAACCAATGTTAAACTCTAATAAGATGTTTAATACGATCATTTTAAAAATAAAAACAAATTTTGGAAAGTTATTTTTTTAAAAAAAAAAAAAAAAAATTGGTTGGTCTTCCCCTACTTTCTTAAGGATATATGGTAAAAATTTGAGAAAATCGGCTTAAATTTGAAAAACCAAAAACAACAAACCAAATGGTTATCAAACGAGACCTTAACAAATCTAAGTCTAAATTTATTATGAAGGAAAAAATAGAGTAGAGTTATTTTGTTTAGAAAAGGTATAAGTAGTTATTAAATATACAAGTCTAAAGTTAGTAAGTAGTTGGAGTGAAGAATTAATGTTTAAGCAATCCTTTTGTGGAAAGTTGAGTTCAAATTTGAAAACAAATAACAGCAATTTGACAAGTCTAAAAAACAAACAATATCTAGTCCCTAGGTAAATAATAATTTAATTAGATCACGTGGAACCTGTTCCCTAATTACATATGATAATCCAAATTTAATTTTAAGCAAGATCCTTCAGAAGCCTCACATGGTTAGTAATTAATATCAAAAAAAAAAAAAAAAGTTGAGAAGATTTGAATGCAGTGATTAAGAAATACCTGTGTAGAGCTTGAATGCAGTGGGGAGAGTCCTTTGTTTAATAACCCACCAAATGTCTGACTTGTTCTTGCTGTACAGCCCTGGATCTATTATGATCGGTTTCCCTCTCTTATTCCTGAAACAACCAATTTCAACCTCCTCAAATCTCATGTTTTTTAGATATATTTAACATTTTAATTTGCATTTTAGTCCTTATACTTTGGTTGATTGTTCAATTGGGTTTTTCTTTTTCTTTTTTTGCAGAATTTCAAATGAATTGTTTAGTTAAATCTTTAAAGATGTCTCTACAAAAATAGTCATTTTAGTAAAAGACATAAGTTTTTTTTTTGAACGTCTGTCCCCGGTTATTAGCGAGTCTCGAACCTGAGACCTTGAAGGGAGCATACCTCCAAAGCCCAAGTCTTCATCCACTATGCCTCCCCTTGGAACTAGAAGACAGAAGTTAAGATAAGACACTCGAAATTAAAAATGATAAATTAGTTATTTATTAGAGAATTGGAACATGTAACCAGATGATTATAAAAGGATGTCATTTTAATTTGATTAAATATAAATTGAAATTGGAAATTGGAATTTATTTCATATAGTAATTAAATAATTTTATAAAAAAATGTAGAATTAAAATACAAGTTTAAGTTAGTGGAGATTAAGCAATATGATTATGAGTAATGATCAAGCTTGCATTTGAGTGTTTAACAGTTGTTTGGACTTAATAATGGGATCTAACTTGCAATTCATAAATTGTTTGTTTGTTTGTGTGTGTGTCCAATTAACGTTGTGAGTTTATGGTGTTAAATAAAAAAAATGAAAATAATTTTTGAAGCTAAATCCTGGCTGGCTAAATATAGTTAAGTTAAGAAATGAAAATAGAAAAGCAAAAAAGGCAGAGAGAGAATGTTACAGCTTCCAACCCAAATGGCTTGAATGTTGAATGAAATTGAGATGCTTAGGCAAATCAGAGAAGGCATGAATGAGATCTGAGAATGAGAATGAAATTAAGAATGTGAAATCCAATCCCTAAGAAATGATTGAATTAGAAACTCACCATTACCATACCATCTTGAGTGAGGAGGGGATAATCAGAGGCGCTCAAATTGACGAACCAATCCCAGTGGTTGCACGTCCGGAGCAGGATGGCCATGGCGTGCAGAGTGGTTGCCAGCATGGTGGGCCCTCTGTAGGTCACCAGGCTCGCCTTCCCCACCATCCACACGTTCCCCACTCCCCGGAACGCCGGGTTCCGGCTCAGAAAGTGGGCGATCTCGCGGTGCTCCTCCGGGGAGGCGCCCTGGTCCATGTGGATGAGGTAGTGGTTGGCCGGGTGGTAGATCGCGGGAAGGAGGCGCTTCAGGCGGGGGGCGTCGCCGTGGGAGGCGGAGATGAGGTAGGCGAAGGAGACAGGATAAGAGGCATTGGATTTGGAGATCTGATTTGGGGGTATTTGGATGATGGTGTTGGGGTTGGTTAGTTGTGTTTGGATGAAGAGAAGAGAGAGGAGGGTGGAGGTTAGAATGAACCACATTGTCACAACCTTCTTCACACTCATCATTTTCTCATCAAATGGGAAAGGGGGAAACAACTCCCTCCCTCCCTCTAATAATATATATAATAATTTGATACCTTACTTCACTTCTACATAATTTATTAGCTTCTATATGATTCCCATCACTTTCTTTTTCATCCTAACACACACAAACCTACACTCACAATTAACTTCTAACCATCATTTTATATAGGGGTGCACACTAACCCGACAATCCGATAAATTCGAACCAACCCGATCCAAATTGTCCCAACCCAACATGACCAACCCAAATTTTATATTTAGTTTAAAAATTATATTTTTACCCATAACATAATTATTATGTTATTTAATTATTTATATTATATCTTGCATATTTATTTTGTTTAATTATTATTGTTATACTTTTATTTTTTAATATTTTTTAAACCTATTGATAAGGTTTTGAAGTTAAGTAAATTTGAATTTTGCATTAGTAATAAAAGTATATTTATGCTAATGTTCGTCATAAGTTTCTAGCAATCGAAAAAGAGGCGTTAGAAATTATTTATTGAGTATATTGCTTATCATGGTGAGCTTTTAAAATTTTAGGTTAGTTGTAAATTATGAACCCGATAACCCAACACAATCCAACCCAACCAAAAAATAAAGGGTTGAATTGGGTTGGGTTGCGTCTTTAATTGGGTTGGGTTGTGTCTTTAATTGGATTGGAAGATTGATCAACCCGAATTTTTGGGTTGGGTTAAAAATCACTTCAACCCAACCCAACCCAACCCAACCCAACCCAACCCAACCCAACCCAACCCAACCCAACCCAACCCAACCCAACCCATTCCATGTTCACCCCTAATTTTACAATCTTCAACAAAATTACATTTTCAGTTTCAAACTCAACACGTGACTTTCACGTGCTTTTCCTTTTCAATTTCTGTCGGTGATTTCAAAATGGCCCCAATTTGCTGAAGCCTACTTGCAATTCTGGCCCAACTTTCTGAATTTCTAAAGCTTATTGAGAAAGGATGAGAAATGACCCTAAAAAATCAAACTTATTAAAAATGTTTTGGATGAGAAATTAGTCTGAGTATTTAGAAATTTAGAAGTTGCAACAACAAAAAGTCGCATGAATGTTTTTTCTTCGTAGAGGAACTAAAGTCAATAATTTGTTTTTGATGTGGATTTGAAATGATTAGTTATTTTGAATAATTAAAAATGAAAGATAGAAACAAATGGTTAAAAGAAATGAAAGATAGGAGCGAATGGTTAAAAATAAATTATTATAAATGAATAGTTATAGATGAATGATTATAAATAAAGGCTGATTTTGATTCTCAAAAAAAAAAAAAATGGTTTGTATAGTTTAATAATAGTGAGTTATTTTAAATAATTATAATAATTTGTTTGGATGTGATTTTTTAAGGGGTAATTAATAAATCTTCAATTCTAAATCCTCCCATAGATTATTCTAAAAAAAAAAAAAAAAATAAAAAAAAAATAAAATAAAAAAAAAATAAAAAATCCTCCAATAGATTCAACAAACAACCACCCTAAAGAAATATTTATTTATAGTTACCACCCCACTCACCCACTACTTGCTGATCACATTTTGTTAAAACTATAAATATATGTAAAGCATTGAAAATACACTCCAGTTGAATAAAAGTTCTTATTCTCTCTACTTTCAAAAACATATGATTTTATTTTAGAACATAAGAAATAAAATAACCAAAAAGAAAAAAAGTTTTAGTTAACTTGTTCAAGTTTGACTTCATTGAAAAAAAGTAAAACAAAAAAGAAAAAAAGAGAAGGAAAATAGATAACAGAAAGCAACAGAACCGTAACCGAAGACAAACCAGGAAGATATCCTTTGCTCCATGTCACCATTCCCTCATGCAGCCACGTCATCATTCCACATCAGCATAACGGAAACCTAAACCCCACTTTGACCAAATTTATTAGATTCCATCAAAAACAAATGCATGGTATATAATGATTAAGCTTAAGAAGACTTAGAAAGTTCAAATCTCAAAGCATTGGATTTTGTTGAATCTTGGAGGGTCAAGATTTTTCCAAGAAAATTTCTACAAAATTGCTGAATTTCAGAACCTGTTTTCCCCTCTGCAACGAAATCATGGAAACCAGAGCATCGCCAAGTGTATTACCGAACCACTCCTTTCAAGTTCAAGAACGAAGAGTTTCATCTTCAAGTTCAACCCCCATCAATGTATTTTTTTTCTCCTTCCACTATATCAAGAAAGCATTTCCATTTTCAAGTTCATTTCAATTGACTTACATGTATATGGATGAATCTTGTTGCCTGTTGTTGCAGATTCAAGAGCCGAGGCATCCGATAGAACCTACGGTAGGATGGAGAATTTTCAGATGGATTTCTTGCATAGTTTTCAACGTCCATTTATGTCTGGTTGCCGTGTTGGTCATCATTTTGACAGTTCGGGGCCTTTGGTCGGCTTCTAAGACCCATCATTTTCATCCGGAGAAGTGGTACCCGCCATTGTTGGCTTCTATAGGGAGCTCTGGAATCATTGCCTTCTCTTGGCAGGCCTTCACTGGCTGCTCCCCTTCTATGGCATTCAAGACAGCCTTCTGGTTCAGCCCTGTGCTATTACTTGCTTCTGGAGTTTTCTTTGTCGCTGTCGGATCTGCTGGTGGTTTAGCAGCAGGAGTGATCCTCGTAGTTTCTTCTTTCTTTATGTCGTTATATGTCTGTTGGATCAATCATCGGCTGAACTCCGCAATTAAACTTCTATCAGTTTCTACTAAATACCCTCCCAGGAACACTCAAATCTTGGTCATTGGATCAATCCTCGTCGCCATTCTTTACGCCTCTTTCTTGGTCATTGGCATCGGTGGAGCAATTGCTGATAGGTCTAGATTTAAGGCATTGTTCATAGCAGCGATATTGTTGAGCCTAACCTGGACTCTGCAGGTCATTAAGAACATTGTGCAAGTTACAATCTCACGCATAAAGTACTTCAATTTAGCTTGGAGTCGCGAAAATGGCTTACTCACAGCATTCTATGTCACAATGAAGCATTTAATTGGAACTATTTCTCTTGGCTCAGCCATCAACCCCCTTATTAGCATCCTTCAGGGCTCTGCTCGTGCCATGAGGTTGGTGGCAGGAGAACCAGATGAGTTCCTTTTCTCTTGTGCACACTGCTACTCGGGGATTGCATCGATGCTGAGAAGCCGTGGAAACAGGTGGGGTTTCGTCCACGTTGGTGTTTATAATAAAGGGATTGTGGAGGCTTCATACAATACCTGGGAGGCATTCAAGAGGGCAGATTTGGAATTTGTTATAAACTCCGATCTCACCGTGTCTTTCTGCTTTCTCTGCGGGGTTTCGGCTGGTGCAATCTGCAGCATTATAAGTGGGATCTGGGCATTTGTAATACACAAGAGCTACGCAACAGAATTAGCAATATATGCCTTCCTGATCGGCTATTTTCTGGTAATGAGCTGTGATGTTATAGAAAGAAAAATAATAATAACTGTTCTAAACTTCAACTGAAACTAACGGTAATACCTGAGAGGAATTTAACCTCTGGATGATAATGTTCATGGCTTTTGTTGTTGCAGTGTCGAATAGGAATGGCATGGCCGCAAGCATGTGTTTCGGCGTACTATGTGGCTTATGCAGACAATCAACAACACCCTCGGTTCGACTCCACTGTGGCAGAGCAGATTCAGGACCTCCGGCGGAGATTGCAAGTATAAAAAAACCATGAACTCACAAAAAAGTGCTCAAGCTCCACTAACAGACAGGCATAGAAGAAGAAAAAATGCCGTCCGAGGAATCCACTGAAACAGAAATTCCAGTTTTGTTCTTTTATTCTTCTTCCCCTGCAAACCTTGCATTCTTTCTGATTTTTTGTGCAAAAGTTGGAGAAAAGTTCAATGTATATTCTCTATTCAAAGACATAATAAAGCTTCATAACTACTTACAGACAAAAAAAGAAAGAGATACCTGCAGTAATTGTAAAAACTAAAAGTTTCTTTGTAAAGTTCATATATTTCTGACTTCATAGTTCATACATTCCATAATTTCAGTTTGAAAAAAGGCACACATGTCCATTTGACATAAAAGTACAAATGTTTTGTTGGAAGGGAACACTGGGAACTATTTCAACTGAATCAAGTAAAACTGCACCAAACTATGCCAAGGATATCCCACAAACAAACTGTCTAAAATGAAAAATGAACTCTATAGATCTTTGCATGTTCGCAACAATGCAAGATTAATATATCTTGTCATCATTTTATTCTCAATGCCCATATATAACAGTTGGGAACAGTTGAAGAAGAATCCTTCAGACAGGAGTCTTAGCAATTCATTTAGATCCCAGGTGACCACGGCCGCCACATTCTGAACACATCGTATTGCCAGTTCCACCACACCCTACATGACCATGATTACAGTTAGGGCAGAAACTTTTCAATGAGTAATTTGAGAACTGAACATACAGAACTAACAGAGACGAAACAAAAAAAACCCTCCAATATATTTGAATCAAATGCACACGATTAAAAGGCAAGGCTAATCAATTCAAAAGCTTACACAATTTCCAACATCCATTTTTTTAAAAAAAATCAAAATACATGAAAACAATTACAAGAAGAAACTTTAGGCCCCGTTTGATAACCATTTGGTTTTTGAAATTTAAGCCTATTCTCACTCAAATTTACTACAATGTCTTCCACCTTTTCTACAATTTATCCATCTTTCCTTAAGAAAGTAGGAGGATAATGACCAACTTTTAAAAACAAAAACAAACTTTTGGAAGCTACTTTTTTTTGTTTTTAAAAGTTGGTTAGTATTCTCCTACTTTCTTAAGGAAAGATGGATATAGATGGATATATTGTAGGAAGGGTGGAAGACAATGTAGTAAATTTGAGTGAGAATAGACTTAAATTTCAAAAACAAAAAACAAAAAACCAAATGGTTATCAAACGGGGCCTTAACTATTATAGTTGAACTTATCAAAAGAACAGAAGATTTTATGTTGCTAATACTAATAGATAAAGAAAACATGTAATTTTACCAAGGCAACGAACTTTCACAATGATCCCCTGGCTCTCCATTATTGAGTCGATATACAAGCCCGAACCAGAGCAAGTTGTGCAAAGGGTGGCCCCTTTGGCATGACAATCAGTACAAGAGGGATTATCTCCTATCATCTTCTGTGCCAGAGATATTCCAACCGGCGTCTCAATTCTTTCCTCCGGGATAGCCTTATCATAGCAAAACAGAGATTCAAAAGTACTTAGCCGTTTATGAATATCTGGAGCTGAAGAATGCCCCTGCTACATCCAGGAGTTTTGACATTATTCTCAAAGCCACAATATACACAATCACAAACATTTAAATGGGCAGATGACAAAAAAGGTAAGAAGTTGAAAAGAGCTTAGTTTGACGTCTAGTTACAATTCCTAAATGCTAATGAAATTAAACATTTAGATGGGGTTGATATAATCTCACTTTGGCATTTGTCACAAATGATTGTTCTTTTTTTTTTTTTTTTTTTTGTTGATATCGTGACTGTCCATGCCAGCTTTCTCGCACCCGTAGAAAATTAATTCATAGGTAGGTGGCCACCATGGATTGAACTTATTAGCATCGATTGTTTTACTTATAAAAAAATTGTAAGCAAATGGTTCTTGCAAGTTGCAATGAATTAGGGGAATTAAGCATGATGGGTAGCCTAGTGGTGAAAAGGGCAACAAATAGAGTTTTTTGTTTGTAAATTACAAAGAAAAGAAATCAAGTATGGGAATGAGCAACCAGAAGAGCCCTAATATCCTCAAATGCACAAGAAAGGAGTTTCAGAGTAAATTGGAGGGAGCAGAAAAGAGAATGGTATGAGCAATTAAAAAGTAGCAAACCCCAGGAGCAGAGGCGCAAGCGGAGGCATTGGGAAAGACCGCACAGATCTTGGAGAACTTGCTCCGTCGAAAAGACAACCCAGCTTCAATACTTGTACTCGAAGGTGGGTTCTGCGATGATGAATTGCGCAAAACGAGGGATGATGATGATGAGACGGTTAAAGAAGCTGAATCCATGGCCTCCAAAACCCCAATTGCGAAATGGGAAATTGAAGCTGGAATCGAAGAAATCGCCAGGATAATTACTCAAACCAGCATTCTCTTGTTCTTAACGAAATGCAGATGCCAAATTGGTGAATCAATTCATTTTTGTCCAACACAATGCCACCTTTTAAAAATTACAAAACAACCGAACCGAACCGTGGTTTTATTATTTAGTTGTAAATCAATCTAACATTGGCGTCATGAGTTCGAACCCTGAAAAAATCGGTATTTTAATCCATCTCTCCCAATTTATGCTCAAAATAAAAAAAAAGGAAATGTTTTTGAAAATTTGGTCTGACTTTTTTATTACTTCCTTGACTCTGTCCCTAACAATGGGTAAAGTTCTTTTTGATTGTGTTTCCAATAATATTTCCGAGCTAGTTTTCATATTCAGCAACTACGTGAAGAAGATATTTCTGGGTTTTGCTTGATTTCGGGGTGTCGTGTATTCGACATTATTTCTTTTCTGGGTCATGCTTAATTTTCGAGTTTCCAATGTTTCTAAATTGGCCAGCCGGTACTTAGACTAATGTTATGAGAACATATCGATGTCAACCAAACTCGTAGTAAATTAATTTCTTTGACCACTAAGCCATTATAATTTGTTATGAACTGGGACTTGATATTTAATCCAACAATTTGGAGCTGATCATATCCTATTTTGTTGTTTTGTATGATTAGGTGGGCTGTTAGCTGTTTGCAATATATATATATATATATATATATATATATATATTTTTTTTTTTTTTTTTTTTTTTTGAACTACCCTGCAAGATTTAATTAGTAGGCTATGAATGTTGGTTTCTGTATTCAGAATTTGAACATGGAATTTAGTTTCTTTTGTTTAGGGTTCAACTATTTTGCTTTTACTTTGTGAAATTGAGTGATGGTAATGGAAGAATGTATGATCGTAATGAGTTTAAATGGCTCATAGAAG
This sequence comes from Sicyos baderoa, assembly GCA_037832685.1. Lineage (NCBI taxonomy): Eukaryota > Viridiplantae > Streptophyta > Magnoliopsida > Cucurbitales > Cucurbitaceae > Sicyos > Sicyos baderoa. The sequence continues at coordinate 12,199,451 of JBBMEF010000025.1, forward strand.
GCTGCCCTTCAGTTGTGAGTGGAGATTATATTTGTGTCAAGATGCCTATCAGACATGGAAATAGCTCGGGTATGACCTAAATATTAATGTCCTTCAAAAAATGCACTTGGCTGAAGACTTGAGCTTTGAAGTGTGCTTTCCTCAAGGTCCCATAGTTACCTATTTTTTTTAAAAGAATATAAAGCATTAAATGTCAACGATTTTATATTGTATCGTACTTTTTCAGTTTTCTCCTTTTGATCATGAATACCTACCGATACACTAAAATCATAAAATTTAGAGACAAGAAAATGAGTATTATTGAAATGATAAAAGTAAACGTTTCTCAATGTATCTATCTTACAAAACTGAGTAAATTTGTTTTTATTTTTACACAAATTTTCTATATTGTACTATATTTATCCTACAGAATGCTAACTAGATTAAAAAACAAATGGTTATACAAAATCAATTTCTCCATATATTTCTTGTTTTTTTTAGTACATAATATATTTCTTGTTTTGATTATTTATTAAAATTTGTTTTGTATGGGTTAAGGGGTTTATAAGTGATCTTTTTTTTTGAGTCATTCTTCCAAAGAATCAAGTGGTCTTTTTTCAAATAACCAAAACTTGGGGGTTATTTTCTTCAATATATATACATAGTCTCTTCTTCTCCTTTCTCGTCATCTCAGTTTTTTTTCCCGCCATTTGAAGCCCGGCTGAGCTTTTGCTTTCCCTTCCTTGGTTGAAGAAGATGTTGTGGGTCGACAAATATCGTCCCAAAACCCTAGATCAGATCACAGTTCATGAAGATGTGGCGCAGAATCTGAAGAAACTGGTAACCAAAATCCGCTTATTTCTGTTCTTTGATTTGTTTTCCTTGCATTTCTGAATTCAGATTTCAGTTCGGGACGTTTGATGTGGGTTTGGCCTGAATCGTGTTTTAGGTTACCGAGCAGGACTGCCCCCATTTGCTCTTCTATGGCCCCTCCGGTTCCGGAAAGAAAACCCTAGTCATGGCCCTTCTTAGACAGATGTTTGGAACCAGTGCGGAGAAGGTATGAGCTCTTACCTTTTTTGTTTGTTTGTTTTTTTGTTTGATGGGAGACTGACTGTGTGATCCTTATTTTGAATTCTCTCTTGTCTGTTTGTTGTGTTTGAACATCTCTTACCTTTTGGCTGTAGGTGAAGGTGGAGAATAAAACTTGGAAAGTTGATGTAAGTTGCAGTTGTTTAGTGATGCCATTTTTATCCACATGTATTAGAAAACAATTGAGTTCAGATTCGGGGAAAGGGAATTCGTTTGGTAACCATTTGGTTTTCAAAATTTAAGCTTATTTTTACTCAAATTCCCTACAATGTGTTCCATCTTTACTACAATGTGTTTATTTTTCCTTAAGAAAGTATGTGAAACTAAAATTAAAAAAAAAAAAAAACAAGCTTTTAGAAATCTAAAAATATAGGTAAGATGTAGATATCCTAAGAAAAAATATAAAGTGAGATAGTTGTCGTAGGCTTAAATTTCAAAAGCCAGAACCTAAAAACAAAATGGTTATCAAAGGGGCTTTAGTTATCCGTTCATATGATTACCCCTTCATTTTTTTGTTTTTCTTTTCAGGCTGGAACTAGAACTATTGACATAGAGTTGACCACTTTGTCAAGTACAAACCATGTGGAGCTCACTCCCAGCGATGCGGGTTTCCAAGATAGGTATATTGTTCAAGAGATAATCAAAGAAATGGCTAAAAACAGGCCAATAGACTCCAAAGGGAAAAGGGGACATAAAGGTGTTGTTTCTTCCCCATCTTCTTCAACCACATTTATAAGTTGTTCATGCTTGATAGCTTATTGGTAGCTTCTGGTTTATGCTTGTTTGGTAGCTTATTTACCAGTATGCATGAGTGCTAGACTTATACTTATTGCTACATATTGAGATTTTTTGGTGCTTGTTATGTATCAGTATTGGTTCTAAATGATGTTCACAAACTATCAAGAGAAGCCCAGCACTCTCTTAGGAGAACAATGGAGAAATATAGCTCGTACTGTAGGTTAGTACTTTGCTGCAATAGTTCATCGAGAGTTACTGAAGCAATCCGTTCTCGCTGCCTAAATGTGCGGATAAATGCACCGACGGAGGAGCAGGTAAGAAGAGAAAATGGTTTTTTGTAACGTTTTATTTCTTTTTTTTATGAGTATGAATTTGAATAAAATAAGAGTGTGTTTGGAGGAAAGGGAATGGTAATGATTACGAGAGGAATGAGAATTAGGGAGAGAATAGGGAAGATAATGATTATTTGTGTATGGGATGAAGAGAATGATTATGAGGAAAATGATTATTTGTGTTTGGGGTGAAGGGAATGATTATGAGAAAAATAAAATAATGAATATGATGAGAGTGAAAAATAGTGATGTGATGTATAAAAAGTTATTGGGGAGAGAATAAATTATAGTTAGGAGGAGAATGAAAAAGATGATTTTTGGAAAACGTGATTATGGGGGATGATTTCGGGTGGCCCAAATAAGATAAAAAAGAAGTTTTAACAAAAGGATTTTTTTTTCCTGGTAGCTACTGAAATCTGAATCCTTCATGAAATTTCAATTTTTTTTTTCTGCTTAAACAATTTAAAGCCTTTTCCAGTGATTCTTTGTGCAGTACTTTAGCTTCTATCTTTAGTCATCATGTACTATTTAGTATTTTCTACATATTTATGTACTCAAATATTTTAGACTAGAAGAACGGAAAAAATTATGTCAAAGGCTTAAGATTCTGTTTGCAAGTTGTGGACGGTGGAAACCCTATTACCTGTTTCATGACATGGTTTTACTTTTGCCTGATAGTTTCCGTTGATAGTTTACATCTGTTGATTGTAGTTATTTGGATGTTTAAGCGGTTAAAAGTGTTACATCCTTTTTGCCAGACTGTCAAGGTACTAGAGTTCATTGGGAAGAAAGAAGGACTGCAACTTCCATCTGGATTTGCTTCCCGTATAGCAGAAAAATCAAACCGGAGTTTGAGGAGAGCCATACTATCGTTTGAGACTTGTCGTGTTCAACAGTTAGTCGGCTTCTTACAGATCTTAGTTTCTCTCACCCTACTTATAATCAAACTATGTTGGAAACAATTTTTAAAGGTAGGGACACTAAGATGTTTATTTATTATTGGTTTTTGCATCAGGTATCCTTTTGTTAGCAACCAGGCAATACCACCAATGGATTGGGAGGAGTACATCTGTGAGATAGCGTCTGACATAATGAAGGAGCAGAGCCCCAAGAGGTACGTCTGTTGTGTACCTTTTTCTATTGTATTTTTTTTAGATAAAAAACAATTTCATTGATGTATAATTTGTAAAACTCATATGTCAGCATATCTATTCTTCAAGAATAAATAATTACATAAAGATAGACAATCTTAAACATTTTTGATGGTATCCTTGATTATGACGATCTTTTTTCTGGTTGGATGAAGGTGGTAGAGTTTCCTTTATTATTAGAATTAGAACTTAGAAGTACCCGTCTGATACCTAACTTTTCTGGTCAAGAATTAAATGAATGAAAATTCCTATACCTTGTTCAACCTGTCCTTGACCTTTGTTTTTGTCGAGCAGAGAGAGAGAACCACAGAGAGATATTTGTAGGTTGGAGAGAACTATAGAAACATATATGGAGAGAACTAATGAGTATTTTGATTGTACAATCCTTTTGTTATTAGCTAGTTGGAAATCTGTGAGAAGTTTGTAACTATGAGATTGGTTTGATCCTCTTGGTTTGGAGTCCATTTCTTTAGTTAGTGTTTAGACTTCCCTTTTGTGAACTTGTTTTTATTTATCATTGCATTTTCTTTCTTTTTTCTCAAAAGCTCAATTTCTTAAATAAAAAATAATATAAAATGAAATGTCATGGCCTTTTTCTGGTATAGACTGTTCCAGGTTCGTGGGAAGTTATATGAGCTACTGGCCAATTGTATTCCACCGGAGATCATATTGAAGGTAATCATTCATTCCCAATTTCTATTGATTATGTCTGTTTTAATGTGGGATTTATGTTATCAATATCTACTTACTCAGAGGCTGCTTTATGAGCTACTTAAGAAATTGGATGCTGAATTAAAGCATGAGGTTTGTCATTGGGCTGCATATTATGTAAGTTAAACTTTTGACCTGTCAATTTTGTATGTTAAATTTGTGCTCTTTGGCTGCCTCTACTAATGCCTGCATGCTACAGAACTTAAGCTTGGAAGTGGGACATCAAATAATGTCTTCTCTTTCTAATTTCAAATTCCCCTAGTTTTCCTTGTTTTGCAATGTCGCAACATTTTTTTTTTGTCAAAAGAAACTAGAGGATTACATCCTAGACGTAAGAGAAGAGGCAGCAACCACATGATAGATTAAGTGTGTATGTTTGAAATAGTATTTTAAAATTAAATATTTATTTTTCCACTTTTGAAAGAAACACCAAGCAAGTGTTTCCTCTAAAGCACTTCAAGCACTTGTGTGTTAAACTTGGTGGTTATCGATGGATGGAGAGATTCTAAGAATTAAATAAAACAAACTTATTTTTGAGATCTCTGGTATATATAGATAAAAGCACCGAAGAAGACGTATTTAAAGTGCTGTTTGTCTGTATAATTTCAAGTTCAACCTTGTTTATAACTTTCGGTATCGTATTGATTTGACAACCTCAACCTCAACCATCATGGGGTAGCCCAATTGGTCATTTAGGGCCTTGGGGTGCATAAGGGTATGGGTTCAAATCCCATGGTG
>JBBMEF010000025.1:12226729-12242552 GCA_037832685.1 Sicyos baderoa
TGATGGTTCAGACGTCCTATGACTCGGTCCAGATGGAGGAATAGGTGTACCTTTTGGGTACATACCAAAATTGAACTTTGACTCGTTTTCTGGAAAAGTGAAGTGAGGTGGCGAGGGTGATGGTTCAGACGTCCTATGACTCGGTCCAGATGGAGGAATAGGTGTACCTTTTGGGTACATACCAAAATTGAACTCTGATTTATTCTCTGAAAAAGTGAGCCGAGGTGGCGGAGGTGGATCTGACGTCCTTTGACTCGGTTCGGATGGAGGATTAGGTACTCTTGAGTACATATCAAAATTGAACTTTGACTCATTCTCTGAAATAGTAAATGAAGGTGGCGGAGGAGATGAAATCGATGTCCTCGGGTTTCGCCCGGACGGAGGAATAGGTGTCCTTTCAGGATACATTCCAATGTTTCTAGCATGTGTGAATGAGGCATTAAAATGAAACCCTAGGAGGATGAGAGCACAAGCTCCCAAATACATTTTGCAACTGATTGAGGCCATTTCTGCTGTGTTTTCCATTCTTCCAAGGCTTCCTTTATATAGATAACATTTGCTTTTTTTTTTTGCAATATATAGCATTTGCTTCTTTATTGAAATTTTAATATTTAATTTATTAGGCATTATAAATTGTGAGGATTTATTTTTTTTCTATATACGTATATGTATTTTATTTATTATTATGTTTTTAATCGAATATGTATTTATTTGAAGATTACCCATTATAATTAAAAATGTATCTTCTATTGCCAAACAGATTAGAGTTTTTGATATTTTTGCATAACTTATAATTTAGAGGTTAGCTCAAAGTCTAAAAAAAAATAGTAGATTTCAAAAAAAAAAAAAAAAAAAAAAAAAAATAGTTAATATATATAGAGGATACAATCACTCTCAAATGATATAAGAGTCAAATACCGATTTTCAAACTCAAACATGTGAATGTGGAGTTGAAATAGATTAACACCAATCAAGATAATCCTCATAATTGATTCCATCGATGAATTTTATGCTTTTAAATAAATGGCCGTTACAAAATTAAAATATTGAGATGTCAATTTTTTAAGGGAAATTGTACTGGATAGTCCAATTTTACAAAATAATTACAGATCTAGACAAATTTAAAAATATTTAGCATCCATAGTCAAAATATACAATATAAATAATATTCATCATACTGTATTATGTATTAGTTATTCAGTATAAAAAGTATTACTTTATACCGTATATTTAACTATAATTGCTAAATTTTTCAAATTTTAGTGATAAATATTTTATCAATTTGGTTTATTCCTACAAAAACCCCATTTTTTAATCTTATTAACATATCGGGATATTTTAAAGGAAGAATTTTATTTGCGAGTTCATAATAAACCCAATTTCATAAAAGGTAAACTATCAAAAAAAAAAAAAAAAAAAACATAAAAGGTATATGAAATGGCAAATTTTCAGAAAAGGGAAGTAATAATAATTATCATTTATTTGGTCACCTATTTTTCTTTAAACTGTTACACTAATAATAACTGTAACACCTCTCCCATTTTTTTAAGAAGAAAAAAAAGTAACGCTTGACCCTTTTTTTTTTTTTTTTTTTTTTAATACAACGCTTGTTCCGTTTAATTACGAATTTCATTGGAAATTTATCTTCAGAGAAATTATTTTGGGCTTTTAAATCTTTCAAAAGATCATAAAGCTTTTATAATTTCAATTTTAAGATAATAGGGATAAGATAACTGTTATATATTTTTTTAGTACAAATTGAGTGAGGGAAATTACAAGTACCAATTTCAAAGATCGAACCCGTAACGTTTGTGTTGAACTGGTTTACAACCAAACAATGAAATTATTGTGTCACTGACCCATTCGGCAGAGTTATATGTTTTTAGATTTACATTAAAGTACAATTTCGTAATTATGCAGATATCAAGTTACACTAAACCTAATAACTCAAGAATATTATAGGTTAGTAGCGAGTTTGTTTCATTGTTTAGTAATAATTCAGTTCAACACCAAAGTTATAGGTTAGATCTCGAAAATCAATATTATTTGACTTGAAAGTTATTGCACTAAAAGTGACAAATTTAACTTTTATTAAGACACAATACAAGTTATCGAAAAGGTTAATTAGTAGTTGCTTAGCATGTTTTCATTATTTGGAGGTAATCCAATTCAATATCACGGTCACGAGTTCGATCCTAAAAGTTGGTATTTTACTTTTATATTATTTAAAAGATAATCCAGTTCAATACAATATACAAGTTTGTTTCTTACTAATTCATGAAATTACTCATTTGTTTAGTAAGAAGACATACCAAAAGTAGATATTCTTTTGTTTATACTTTCTCCACAATCAACACATATGTAATCTTCTATGTTTAATTAATTTCCTTTGTAGGAAAATGAACAATCCATAGTTAATTTGAGATACTAAAGTATTCTTTTAGTTGTTTTTTTATGGAGTTGTCTTTGATTTACTTGAAATTTGCTTACCACTCCAACAAAAAAAAATATATTTGTTCTCGCTATATGTATACACTCCATCACTTAATTCTATCGATGATAAAATTTAATTTGAAATTTCTTATTACAAATGAATTAAGTTTGATTTTGTGTTATAGATGAAAATATTTTACTCTTTTTTATTATACATGCAAAATATCCTATATATCTAGTTTATATATATATAAACTTTTTATAAACTTTTCTCTTTACAATCTTACAACTTAATGTTGGATTTTATTACTCATTTTCAGGATCGAATCTGTAACTGTGGTGTTCAACTGGATTATCGGCAAACAATGAAACCAACGGCCCACTAACCCATTCGTTTTTTTTTTTAATGAAAGAAAAAATAATACAAGTTTGTTTCTTACTACTTCATGAATAAAAATGAACATGAATTTGTGGTTCGAACTTGTTATTAAAATCATAATCAACAATAAAGAAAAACATTAGACAAAACACAACAATGTACATGGTTCACTAATAGTATATGTTTAAGACAGTTTATATAATACATTCTCACAAAACTTTATTATAACTATTAGATAATATGAGGATCCACCTCAAAATCAATTGGCTTTGAGGAGAATTACTCATATCTCTTGTAAAGGTGTTACATAATTCTCACATTTTCAATGTGGAACAATTGTCACATGTGGATTATTCATCTCATTGTCAATTGGTTTTGAGGTGAAACTTCATATTCTCTAATAATAACTTACGACCAATACATAAAAGCACAATACAGAAACATAAACTCAATATGAAAACATAAACACAATTATATATTTCGATTAGGTTTTGGGAACATTGCCCCCAAATTCCCAGACGCTTAAACTTTGGATTCTGACCAAGTAATCGTAGGGTCAACAATATAGATAAAAAACATATCTCAACAAAACTTATGAAATTGGAATGAAATTTGGGAATTCAAACTCCAAACCTTACAATTATTAAGTCATAACTTTTTTCTTCATTTTTTTTTGAAACTATATTCTCGTTTCAGAAAAAAAAAGCTATGTATGCTAAGTTTCGCAAATTTTGATTTTCCATATAGAAATCTTTTTCAGTACATTTTTGTGACATTGTGAAATGTGAAGGATATTGATAAAACTTTGTAAAGAATATGGATACTCTTTAAACAAAATTCATGAGGGTTTTTGTGTACTTCAGCCTCATTTTAATCCAAATTTGCGTCTCATTTTAAGAAAAATCAATAAATTTTGATGTTAAGGCTAATTTATATTGCTTTTTTGTTTTCTAACATTTTCACTCATCCAAATATGACATTAAAGAGAGAATAAGAAGAATAAAAACTACTCCATATTTACATTATTTGCTTTGAACAAACTCCAAAACAAGTGAGCAAATTCTATTACCAACCCTATATTACAAGGAGACAGATCAGTCTCCTCCATGGATTAAAATTCAATATGGAAAGCAAATAATAAGCAATTTTGTTTAGAAACCTATGTGGCAAAGTTTGCATCAATCAGATCCCTCAATATATGGAACCCTAATCTCATAGTCATTTATGACTTCAACAACCCTTTTGCCTTCTACTCTTTACACAAACTGATTCATCCCAGCACCTCCACCTCTCTCGTGTAGTTGTTTATCTTCTCGGCTTGGGTGGTAGGCATGTAGATTACATTCTGCAGAGAGCTGTGGGTTCGACCGTAGACCGCGTAAATGATCACTCCAATTACTAGCCATATCGACACCCGAGCCCATGTATCAGCTCTGAAAGGTTAAGAGAAAGGGGTCATCTTTTAGGGGTATGAGAAATGAACATGGTTTGAAAGAGCAATCATGTTATAGTCAGGTAATACAATTCGATACCGAGAAAGGAATGCAAGAAACCTTGAAAAACACACTATAGATATAAGCGAATGAGCTAAGTGAGACGAAACGGTTGTTACCCGAGATTGACGAGCAAGTAGGTGTTGATGAGAATACACACAATTGGTAGCAGAGGAACAAATGGACAGGTGAAACCTGAGAAAAGAACAAGAGAATATGCAATGGTTCAGCATCCTAGCTAGTCGAAAGAGCTTCTTTTTTTTTTAGCTAGTTAGATCCCGAACTCGGTTATCGAGTTATTACCAACATACAACGTGGTGTGATGAGAACCCGAGCGCTAAGAAAAAGTAAAATGCACAATATAAATGCAATTCAAGCGCGAGAGTAACGTCTCACCTCCGGAGTGCCCAAAGCTGTACCTTGCATCATCTTGGTCTATACATGAGAGCACAACCAAAGAAGATAAAAGAAGCATACCACCAATTCCACAAACTGAGTTTCGAACATAGCTGGTGGAAACATCAAACACGTCAAACAAAAACAATTAGAAGATAAACAGATACACTAAACATACATAATTATACTAGTTCTCTTAATGTAGATTTGTTTTGTTGGATTGAGATATCAAATATCTAGTTCTGCTCCCTTCATGATGTTGAAGCTCTGTAAATAACCATGACAGATTTGTAGATGTAACAAACAGGAATCTATGTTGTTCACGAAGCAAATAGAAGTCGTAATAACAACCAACCTTGAAAGGGTCAAATTTGAAGCTGCATATGTAAGAAGTACTGCCCCTACACATGTTAAAAAGATGGTCCATCCTGCAATTTTTCGCCTTTTCTTTTCATTGAGAACGTCTGCCGCAATTTAACATAAGAACAAATAAGAGCACAAAAAATTATACATGAGCTTTAGTGTTGGGAAAAATCAGAGAAGTAAAACTCTAGATTCTTCATTCAATTTTATTTTTTTAATAGAAGTAGAGAAGCACATTGAGGTTCAATAGTCTTTTGGAGCTTAGAAACATGAAACCAAAAGTAAATAAAGAGGGATTGTTTCAAGGGAGTGCTTAAAAATAAAGACACTCAAGTTATTTCCTTCCCAAATTCCTTTAAAAGGAATACTTTTTGTCAGAAAAATGTTTCTAAATTACGAGCCTATAGCCTAGGCAGGGCATGGTGCTTATCATACTTTTTTTTAAACCGAGAAATCGGAGCTTCGTTCCGCTATATCCGGGGTAACCACGCCCGTCCCTAGGCCAGGCGTGGTTACCCCGGGAAATGGAGACACGGGAGGTGTCTACAAATTAATGTCACAGGTGAGTTTCGAACCTGAGACCTTGAGGGGAGCACACCTTCAAAGCTCAAACCTTCAATCACTTGTGTCACCCCTTCGGGACGCATGGTGCTTATGATACTGGCACCATGAACAACTTCATTGTAACAAGCCAAACACTAGAGTAAGACAGCAACCATGAAACTTACAGCCACGCCTAGCGAGATAGCCCCCAATTAAGGGGATGTCAACTGACGAGTCCACTTTCTCAAGCAAGGGTTTAGAAATGTCCTTAACCGAACTGATCTCGGGATTTTTCCTATCGACATCTTCAGCACTCTTATCATATGATAGTGGCAGTGTATCAACCGACTCCCGAAGAGATGATGGCATTGGCACCTCATTGGGTGTAATGTATCTGAGAATCAACACTGATACAGCCACTGTGGTAAATGCAAGAAGGGTACCAACACTCACCTGCACAGAGTGAAAACCATGCTCAACCAATTCTCCCATATAATCGAAACTATAGAAAAACAATTCGATAGCTCGCACAGTTTTATGTTTCCATGATCCAGAAAACAATTCAACAATCTAAAAAACAGGGGAGAGTGCATTTCAGCATCAAGACGTCAATTTAATGAGGGAACACAAGAACAAGAGGGCATATAAAAAAAAGGTCGAAAAAAGGAGGCAACCTACAAAAACGGCCACCAAGCAAGTAAAATAACGTATAGAGAATAACTTTAAGAGGGTTTAGAAATAGATGCCCAAACAGAAAGATAAAAATTTAATGAGAGCTCAAACATCACTCAGTGATTACAATGACAATAGAAAAAGATATAGGTGTTGATGAACTCAGAAAAAAAAGAAAAAAAAAAGATAGAGGTAGTGAATTGGAACACTGTCCAACTTGTGAGATAACTTAGAGACTTGAAATTTTCAGATTGAATTGGTAAGATTGTTTTAGTTATTGAAGTTTAAAACCAAACATTTTCACCTTTATCATCAATTCTATACAACATGAGAAAAACTAGATAGATTCTGACATACCATTCCTGCCAACTCTGAAACATCCATGAAAAAGGCTAAGCTTGCAGCACCAACACCACTTGCTATGGTGCTCTTTACAGGAACTTGACTTTTTTTATTAACATCCGAGAAAAAAGAGGGCAGCAACCCGTCTCTCGCCATTGCCATCAAGATTCGTGGCTGGAAAGTGAAACGCATGGGTCAAAAATAGAGTTCATGTAGAAGAAGATACAAGATGTTAGAAGGAAAAGAAGAGAGAAGATAGAATGTGTTTTCTTTTTCTGAATAAGAAAAGGATTCATATCTGCCAAAAAAGCAATGCAACATCAAATATAGTTAATCAACAATACTTCATATTCAACCATGACCAATGAGCCAAGAAATTGACAGCCAAATAACAGCTACAACATTCACAATATCTTTCTTTATGATCAAGGGTAATCGAGAGGTCCTATTCCTTGTAACATCACTACGAAGCATGATATGTAACATACACAAACAATCAGGGTTGTTTGGTGATGGAACAAAACTACAATCAAGCCTAAAAAATTTCAACTTGTTAAGAGAACTCAAAAATTTCTACCTGAGGCAAAATAGAACCTAGCAATGTTGAGCACAGTGCGGTAACAGCTCCAGCACTCACCACATAACTGGAAGCAGAAAGATAACATCATCAGCTGAGACAATCCGCCTGGTTTAACTCAAGGACGAACGAAAACACAAAACTAGTGGCATCTCTTCCGTAACTCGAAATTAAAAGCATACAAGTACACACTTACGCTGCCCACTCCAGTCCATGCTGGGCGAATGCACTGGAGATGGGGGTATCAGGATCCATCTCATAATAAGGCACCAGACCAACAATGACAATCGACACCATCATATACAGTGCACAACATATAGATAATGAAGATGCAATCCCCACTGGCAAATCCCGTTGAGGATTTTTCACCTATTGAAAATACTCATAGTAAGTCGATGCTGCCACAAATCATGCAAGCCAAAAAAGACTACAAAACATCTTTTTTAACAAGAAAAAAAACTTTTCAATGAAACAATAAAAAGAGACCTTCACTCCAAAATACAAACTCTAATAGAGAGTGAAACAAAAAAAGGTAAAAGAACGATAGAGAAACTGGAGTTAACTTAAAAGCCAAAAAAGACTCAAATGAAATTAGTTGTTTGAATATAAAATAATGAATCTTATCAATGTGCCAATTCCAAATATGTTTCTTATAAAAAAAACATTAAAAGTTATTGGTTAAGATTTATCAAATTGGTTTTTTAATTTCAGTATGGATTAAAAAAGTGAATTAAGAGGGGAAAAACGGAAAGAACTTGGTTTTCTTTGTCAGCAATTTGTTAAGGAAAACATAGTCAGAAATTTTGTATTATTTATAAAACTACGTTTACTTTTTATAAAGTTTTTGAGGTAAGAGATGCTAACATATACCTCTTCAGCAGTACTAGCCACAGCATCAAAACCAATATATGCGAAGAAGACCGTAGCAGACCCAGAAAGCATCCCATCTACTCCATAGGGAAAATACCTGTTAAATTGCAGAGTTCACATTTCTAAATGAACATCATATCGTGGATGCCAAAATTAACCTACAGTGAAAATTTTTAAGTACCCTGTAGGAAGTTGATATCCAACCCATCCCGTCTTGAAACCAATGTAAGAGCCAGCTACAATGACAAAAATCATTGCACATATATTTGCTGCTGTCACAACTGATTGTACCACAATACTCTGCAAGAAAAATACACGTATAATATAACAGAAAGAACTGTCATACATGATTTCTAAATTTTTTTCTTCCACAAATTACTAGTATACCTCCTTAATTCCTTTACATAATAGTGCAGTGACAATCAAAACTAAGATTGCTGCACATGGATCAACCACAATACCAAGCCAAGGTATAACTTGCCGAGCTAGAAAGGGAGGCAAATTGCCACCAAACAACAAGGCCTGTAAGAGGGAAAAGATAAAAAGATAACATGAGAGTCATCAAGGCATCAGAGTTCCAAAATGGTCTTTAAATCATGGCACTATAACATGACATGACCCAACAAAGAGTTAGTTTCTATTTTATTGAAGAAACATGTGAAAAGTTGGAAGGTGACAGTACCAAATTTGGGGATATTCCACGTGCAACAGTTGAGCCCCCAAGCGTGTATTCCAGTATCATAGCCCAGCCAATCAACCAAGCAGCACTGAAAGCAATAGCAAAGAAAAATTACCAAACAGTAGGTGAAACGTGATGTGAAGATGAACTACATAATCATATCATATGCTAAAACAAATCCTAAACTACATCAACCGGCACCACTATCGTCGCAAACAAATTTTCTTGATGGGAAAAATGGAATTCAAATCAGCTATTTCCCATCCGTGTCAAGAAAATCTATCATACCAATACACATCCAGGACCCCAAGAAAATGATAATATTTCCATTGCAATACATAATAATCCCAATCAAGCACTTACCTTACAATCCAAAAAAATGACATAAAGAGCAATCACCACAATGTTCAAAGTATAAGCCACAACATAAACTTACCCTTCTCCAACACATATGTATGAGTAATGATAAGCACTTCCAGCAGACGGGCAGCGACTTGAGAGCTCGGCATAGCAAAAGGCGGAAAGCGCTGCAGCTATCCCCGCAATTAGAAAGGAGATGGCAAGGGCTGGTCCTGAATGCTCTCTGGCAACAGTTCCAACAAGAATATACACCCCAGCACCAATAGTAGCACCAACTCCTAAACAAGAGGAATGAAAAACTTCCTTGATGAGTTACAGAAAAATCTAAAAAAAAGATATTCAGAGAGACAATTATCAGCACAAGAAACTAATCCCCAAAACAAATACCAACATGCTGAGAGATTGAATCACCCACAAGGAAAGAGAAACATAAAAAACCCACCAAACAAACACTCAACTTTAGAGAGAAAATTACCATTACAAGAAAACAATCCCAAAAACAAATAGTAACAACAATTGCTAGGAGATTGAATGAGCCACAAGGAAGGAAAGAGCATTAGCAAAACATGAACAAAAAACAACAGTAAAGCCCAATAAAAGGGTTTTTAAGATATAGAGGTCCAAAATGAAAAGAAAGAAAAAAGATGAGAAATTGGGAAATGGGTTGTAAGTAACCTATTGAGATGAGGTGAGGAATAGAAAGCTCTTTGGCCAACTGATGATGATGCCCTGATGAAGAATGGGCAGAATCAACCTGTTTCCTCCTCAGCAAAGCTCTGAAACCAACCCTTCCAGATCCAGATGCCACCTCTCCATAATCACCCGAGAACCCCATCAAGGAAATCCCCTGTTTTTTTGATTTTTTTTTGTAGATTACAAAAATTATGGAATGAATTGGAAAACTAAGCTAAACCCAAACCTACCCGCGTTCCCAAATGGGGGGAAAAGAAGAAGATGAAACCCAAGAACCGAATTGGGAGCGGCTGTTCTTGGGATTTGAAAGGGGCAGCGGGCAGATTCCAAAAGAGAAAGGAAAAAAAGGACCGCCCTGTTGTTGTGCCGGAGTTGGTCTCTGAAATTGAACCAACAAAGATTGGAAGAATATATATAATGAGAGAAGACGAAGGAGAACCCCTTCTCTGCTGTGTGGCTGCCGCTCACAGCAACCCGATTCAATTGCTCTCTATTTCTTTTTTCTTTTTTTAAATAATAAAAAAAAAATATAACTGGTGGATCTTCTGCCCGCTGCCCGCGGGTAGATGGGGCAGAGATTGTGAAATCCCAAAAATGGCGGGTCCCACTTTTCCCCCTTTCCTCATTTGGGGGTGAGGTCACCGTCCATTCACATGTTTCTTTATATTTATATTTATATTCGTAATTATTTTGATACGTTTGTGCTCACTTTAATTGATTTTTAAGACAGATATCAATTTTAAAATATTTAAAAGAAATGTAATCTCATGATTATTAAGTTGTATGTTGGTAAAGTTATATTTAATGTCATATGACTTTATTATAATGGTTCTATATTTTTGTGTTTTTCTAATTTAACGATTTATAAAAAATTTAAACATGTAATCTCTTATTTATTAAATTATAATTCATCTCAATTAGAACTTATGTGTCAACAAGGAAAAACTCTTTGTTCAATGGGCTAATAAGATCACATATTGACATAAATATGTGTTTATATAGTTGAGACATTATGAATTCAAATGTTGTACCTTAAACGTTTGAAAGAGAAATAATAAAGGGAAAAGGTTGTTGTGCTAAATGATATATTGTCTCAAATACGAGCAAAAAGAGCCTTTACATAGGCACATACAAGAAAACCCTAAAAGGGAAAAGCACAATTAGAAGAACATAATACAACATTAGAACAAATGATATGCTTCAATTAACATCCCCCGCAAGCACAACAGGCGGTGAAGCACGATGAGCTTGGTCTATAAGCTTTTAAACCTTGTAGATGGAAGGGGCTTCGTGAGAACATCCGCCAATTGACCTTCAGACGACACATACTTAACAGAAAACTCCTTTCGAAGTATTTGTTCACGCACAAAATGTTAATATATTTCAATGTGTTTTGTATACTGATGCATAACAGGATTGGCAGCAATGTACGTAGCACTAATATTAGCACACAGTAAAGACGGAGTTGCAGCAGGACGAAGACCCAACTCTTTTAACATAGCATCAACTCATATCAATTCAGCTGCAGCGTTGGCCAATCCCTTGTATTTGGACTCGGCGCTAGAGCGGAAGACAGTTTTCTGCTTGGAAGATGACCAGAAGATAAGATTATTTCCAAGGAATGTACAGTAATCACTTGTACTCCGGCGGTCATCGAGACAACTGGCCCAATCGGCATTGGTGAATATCTGAAGAGAAATAGGAGAGGCAGAGAACATGATCCCAATACTCATTGTACCTTTCAGATAGCGCAAAATGCGTTTCACTACGAGCTAGTGACTGAAGTTGGAGCATGAAGAAATTGAAAAACTTTGTTTATAGCAAAAGCAATATCGGGTCGAGTTAACGTGCAATACTGAATGGCACCTACAATACTTCTGTATCCCGTAGGATTCGAAAGTAAGTCACCATCAGTAATGGACAAAGAGGTACCGAGAGCCATCGGCGTATTGCAATGCTTACCATCAGACATGCGAGCGCGTTTGAGCATATCTAATAAATACTTCGATTGGGAGAGATGCAGACCCTGAGGGCTAAAAGAAGCCTGTATGCTAAGAAAAAAAAGATAAAGTACCAAGATCTTTCAACAGAAGACTCGAATTATATCGTCCACAAACACCAAAACAATGATGAGAGTAGAGCCAGATCGAAGATAAAACATGAAGCTGTCCATTTTGGACGCAGAGAAACCCCAATGATCAAGACTTGAGCTTAGCTTAGAAAACCACGCACGATGGCTTTGTTTAAGCATGTATATGACCTTATGTAATTTGCACACAAAGTTAGGATTCTTGGCATCAATGAATCCCGGGGGCTGATCCATATAGACTTCCTCTTGTAAATCACCATTGAGAAAAGCATTGTTCACGTCCAACTGACGGATAGGCCAACGACAACTCACAATAAGAGCTAAAACCAAGCGAATGGTAAACGATTTGACAACAGGACTAAACATGTCAAAGTAGTCGATGCCAAGAGTTTGAGAGAACCCACGAGCTACCAATCTGGCTTTGTTCCGGTTTATCTCACCATTAGGCTTGAGTTTTAAGCGAAAAACTTATTTACAACTAATAGAATGACAGTGAGCAGGGGGAGGCACGAGAGTCCAAGTACCATTTTTGCTCATCGCATCGAATGTGGTAGAGTCCAGCAACATATAATCGATATACGTGTAAGTTAACTCAACCATTCGTACATATAAAAAAATAATTGACCCCCCGAAACTTCTAAACTTGGATTCGCCCGAGTTAGAAATGTCTATGAAGGATTGAATGGGTCAGTCGTGCAATGATTTCATTGTTTGATTGTAAATCAATTTAATACTAGCATCACAGGTGTTGGGTGAATCGGTGCAAAATTATTCACGGTTAAAAAAAAAATCTTTTAATACTTTTTTAGATTATAACTTTAAATAATAATTTTTCTTAAAGTTTCAAATATGTAGTCACTATTAAAAGAAAATGTTTATTTTATTATATAATTTGAGTAAAAAAAAATATTTATTTTTATCTAAAAAGTAAATAATTAAATGACAGAAAAATATATTTTAATAAAAAGTAATAATAAAATTATAAATGGGAAGGCGAAGAAACGGGGATGAAAAATACCTTGTCTGTTCCCAACCCCATTTTGTTCACGTTTAATAAAAAATTTAGAAAATGAACATCTCTAGTTGTGCACACTTTTAATTGATATTATGGAACAATTTTAAAATATTTTAATATTAAAAAGACATATAAAAATTTAATTTTTGATAGATGGCTACTATGAATTAAATATATTTTTTCCGGGCTCTATCCCTCTATTATAATTCATCTCAATTAGAATCTATGTGCCAACAAAGAAATATCTCTTATTTATTGGGCTAATAAGATCACATATTGACATAAATATATGTTTATAGGTGAGATATTATTATCTCATACCTTTTAGAATGTTTGATTAACAAATATCCATGCATCAATCTCCATCTAATAATTGGAGGATACTCACCAAAGTCCAATGATATCAACTATCAAGTGGCTCCTACTCCCACAAGTTGGAAAATAATTGAACTTTTTGGCTTCTTCCCCAAACCAAATAAAATAAAAGGGAATTATTGATCCAAATAAGTTCTCATAAAAAAAATAAAAAAGAAAAGAATGAAATAAGATACACATGGAATGTGCTAGATTTCTATTTTATTTTATTGATTATTATTTTATTTATTTTTTTGAGTACTATTTTATTGATTATTATCAATCTTTGAAATATGGACCCAAAAAGAAAACAAGAATCAATGTAATATTTTATGTAGAAAAAGATTGTTGGAAAGTTGGTCCAATGGTACACCAAAACCCGATTTAAAAAATAATAAAGTACACCAAAATTATAAATATATTTTTTAAAGTGCATGATTTAAATAATGGTTTGTTATCCGAAATCACAGTTGTTTTAACTTTTATTTTTTATTTTTAAATTAAACATAACAGAATGTAACATAAATTCAATCATATATTATATAAATACATTTTTTTTTTGAAAATGATAATTATAAATATTTAGATCATATCAAAATGTCTTCTTAAAAATGAAATCATATCATAACATGACATATAATTAAGAAAAGTATAAATTGAATTATATCACTAGTTGAATTCTATCAACGATAGAAATCTATTAGTAAACTCAATCTATCACTAGTTAAATTCTATCATGGATAGAAAATTATATTTTATCGATTGTTAAGTTTTATCACAATAAAAAATTATGTGCTATAAATGAACTATTTTAAAAAATGCGTTTGCAAATATAATGCAAGAGGTAGAATATACTATTAAGATAAATTCTCATGATTATAATCATTAGAAACCTATTTTTTAATAAAAGAAAGAGAAAAGTTATAGTCTCACGAGCACATTCTAGTTTCTACTTCTTGTATTATATTTATAGGGCAAATTTCTAAAATAATTTATATATAACACATAATTATTTATTAATAATAGAAATCAACCAATAATAAAATGAGTTTTGAATTCCTAAATAAATTATTTTTAATTTTATATTATAGATAATATATATATATATATATATATATATTATTATTATACATGTAAAATTTTCAAAGTCTTAATGCTTTCTAAAAAAGAAAAGGAGACAAATTTCATACATTAGTTTATTATTTATGAAAAATATTTTTTTTAGACAAATCATTTAAAAATATTTAAAGAAAGGAAACTTGGCCCATTAAATTTCAATCAAGTTCATACATTAATTTATTATTATCATTTAAAAATATTGATGTAACGGGGATTCTCAATTATTTATAGCTACCTTGAAAGTTACACCTTATCGGCCTATCTCTACTTTTTTTTTTTTTTTTTTTTTTTTAATTTAACGACCATCAAAATTCAACTTATGACTTTGATTCATGAATCACACTAATATCTTTAAATTATTACACTTATTGAGAAAAGACTATGATATGTTGTTTGAACTACTATAATTTTATGATTACACAAATCAAAAGATGGATGGACTCGAATCTAAAACCTCTTTGTCATTAGATATATATTGATGTCTATGAACCCGTGCTTTTGTTGGCATATTCTAATAAATCTAACAAAATATATAATAATATTTAAATATCTAATTTTAAATCTTAGAGTTAACTTAACGATATTTATTTCTTAACCCATGAATGGAGAGTGGGAGAAGTGAATTAGCCAAATGTTAGGATCTCACAAATGTCCCACATTGGAAAGTGGGAGAGTCCAACATTAATATAAAATAGATATGAGTTACTCCCCTCATTACCAATTAGTTTTGAGGTGGAACCCCATAATCTCTCACACCACAAGGAACAAAAATAATAAGAATTTGATGTGTGAGAATGGTTCAGTTTTTATTATTTGTCTATTGGTGGGATTGAATAGGCATCTTCACAAGAAAAAAATTATTATATATTGAATTGTGAATATCACTTTTTGTGTGTTTCTCATTCATGGGCCATAATCAATTGCTTGTTTTGTACAATGGCTTTTCCATTTTCAATGGGAAGATAGGAAAAAAAAAAAGAGAAAACATACAAAATGTCTACTTTTGAGATAGTATTTAGGAAAATGTCTAAATGGTAAAATAATGGAGTGATATGGCTAAAATGGGTTCTTAAGGGTGAAATAGAATATTTTCATCCCTATTGTGCCCTCCTCCAATTTTTACATTTTTTTAAATTAATTCACTTTTAAATCCTACAAAAGAGGGAATGTGTTTAACTCCAAAAATAAAAATAATAATAATAATAATAATTAGGGGTTGTTAAACAAATTCACCCATTTTTTAGGGTTAATAAAAAAAAACAAATATATATATTTTGGAAAACCAAGTCACCCATACTTTTAGGGTCGTTAAACAATTGTACTCCATTTTTAGCACTTTAGTTTATATTTTAATAATTATATTCCCTCCTAAACATTTCTATTTTACACATGTCACTACTACAAACATGTTAGCATTTTAATTTACATTTTAATACGTAACTTCAT
>JBBMEF010000025.1:12242652-12254839 GCA_037832685.1 Sicyos baderoa
AAACGCGTGTTTTTCATTTATGACACTTTATTATCTCTCCCTCTTAAATTTTCATTTTTGAAAAGTGTCATCTAATGAGATTTTTGTAGTAGCTAGACTTCCTAGAAGAACCCATCAATAAAGAGAAAAAAAAATCATTGAGGTGGCATTAGGGTGACATACACGGTTCAAGCCCAAAATTTAAGGACTCGTTTGATAACTATTTGCTTTGTTGTTTTTAGTTTTTCAAATTTAAGTATATTTTCTCTCAAATTTCCTATAATTTGTTTCATCATTTCTATCATATATACATCTTTCCTTAAGAAAGTAGGAGAAGACCAACCAACTTTTAAAAACGAAAAAAAGTAGCTTCTCAAAGTTTGTTTTTATTTTTAAAAACTGGTTAATATTCTCTTACTTTTAAAAAAAAAGATAGATAAATAATAGGAAGGATGAAGCAAAAGATGGATAAATAGTAGAAAGGATGGAGCACATTGTAGGAAATTTGAGAGATCAGAATAGACTTAAATTTGAAAAACCAAAAAAAAGAAATCAAATAGTTATCAAACGAGACTTAAATAATTATAATTTTTTTTAAAAAAAAAAAAAACCAACAATTTAAAACACACATGTAGGACAACAAATGTATTGATCGGATAAAAAAAAAAATAAACAACCATCCTTCTAGAATTTTTTGTTTGTACTTGGTAATAAAAATAATCCTTAACAACCTATCAAATTTCACATAGAACCCTCTATAAAAAAAAATTCATATTAAATTTATCACTCAATCACCACTAATATAAAATTATTATTATTATTATCTTAAATAAAATCAATCATTATTGATATCAATCTTTTAATTATAATAATTACTATAAATTCAATTATCAAATAAGTAGTTAATTACTTTAACTACTATTAACTCTTTCGCAAATTTAAACACACTTGAGTATAATTAATCGTGTTACATTATTTTTAATTAATTTATAAGATATTAAAGGGAAGAATTATAAATTACCTCCCAATATATATTGATGAAAGATATATGCATAAACAAATAGCTAGAGTTATGCTCGGACTAATATTGTATTATAACTCTTTGCACTTTATACATTGCAAAGCATTTCACCAATGATTTTAAATTTCAATTTCAATACAAACTTCAATATAGTTCAATTAATCTTGACATAGTATATCATCAATGACAACGTTGAATGTTTTATTAGTCAATTGACAATGAAAGGAGTAACTTTATAAATGTGAGATTCTAACATGCCCCGTCGAGATGATGTCTTTTTTGGGTTCACCAATCTTAAATCAGATCTCAATTTCATTTTTATTGGACTGATACCCGTTTAGCTTTATGAGCTCTAATATCATATTAGATAATATGAAGTTCCACTAAAAAACAATTGACAATTATGAGAGAAGTAGTCTACCTACTTTTTAAACATTAGAAGATATCCTCATCTTATCAATGTGAGATTCTCAACATGTTCGACACCTTCATTTCTAACTTCATAGGGACTTTGCATTTGGAATTTTCAAAGGAAAAAAGATTCTCAAATGACAGCATTTGAGTGATATGTACTCTTTGGAAATAATAAATAAATAAATGAGAAAAGGGAAAATTTTAACAATGAGACAAAGGAACATCATAAACAAACAGCCGTAGAAGCAAACTAAAAATAAAGTCAAATTAAGTTTAAAATAAAAAAAATCAAATCAAATGAAATGCCAAAAATGACAATAGAATATGAATTTTGGGCAAAATGTATCACGAATGAAATTATTTTAAAAAATGTGCTATAATTGTAACGAGGAGCAAAAAATATGCTATGGAAGGCAAATTCCTATTTAATAATTACTTTTATAAACACAAAAAAATAACACAAAAATAATAATGTCTGATCACATTCAAATTGGCATTAGAAATTAGAAATTACAAATTACAAATCACACCTCCCCAGCCCAAGAATTAGCCAAAATCATAAAAAAATAGTTGCAGAGGTTGGTAGTGGAGTTTATGGAGAACACATGGAAACTCATTTTACCATCAATTTTAGAAAAATTAGCCCCAAACAAGAGAAATATAGAAATGGGAAAAGAAAGAAAGTTAAATGGGTTTGGAAGAACAAATTATTGTTCTTACCAATACTTTTTATACCCAAAATGTTGATGCAAAATTTATTTTGACTGATTTTCTTCAATAAATTTAAAATTAATATATATAGATATATATTATTTATTTATTTATTGAATTCTAGAATAACTAATTTGATAATAATTTTAAATATTTTTGTTTCCTACTAAAAAAATCATAAATATTTAGATTTATTATTTTAGGATTTAGTTTCAATAATTAATTTTATTTTGAATTTAAATACTATCTAATTCGAACTATAAATCTTAACAACTATTAAACATTAAATCGTTATATTATAGTTTTGAATTTAAACTGTATTACAAAAATTAAGTTTATATTTAATTAAAATGATTTTGATTTTGGGATTTAACATTAGTAGAAATTGGGACAACGGTGATCGGTTAGGAATTTAAAAAAAAAAAAAACACGGAGGCATTTATGACCGGTATGAAGAAAGGTGACCGACATACCATTCGCCGGTCACAAATGTACATTGATCTGACATAACTATGATCGGCTGCCGGTCATAATAGACCAACGGTCATAACAGACCTTCAAGGACTGTTGGTCTATTATGACGGCCGCCGGTCATAGATGATAGTTTATGACCGTTTCTCATCTATGACCGGCAGCCGGTCATAATAGACTTCCTCAATTATGACCGGCTGCCGGTCATAGATGAGAAATGTCTATTATGACCGACCGCCGATCATAATTGAGCGATTAAAATTAACGTTTTGATTTTCCCTCCATCATTTCACGCGATTTTACCCGAACCCTATAACTCCGACCTCTCTGACCTTCGACTCCGACCTCTTCGACCTCCGACCACCGCGACCTCCGACCTCCTACCTCGCAGACCGCCGGCGTTTCCTACTCCCTCCGACCACCGCAGACTCCGATTTCAAACTTCAACTAACTCCATTTGTGCTCATTCTGAAGGTACTTCATCGCTCATTTCTCTCTAATCATTTTCCATGTTCTGTTGTTGTAGTGCATAATAGATTCATAAAGAGCATTTTACTTGTTTGATGAAATTACATAGGAATCGGCAGCTTCACACATTTAAGGTGTTTGATGAAATTACTCAATGAATTTTCACTGCCACTTAATTCCCACCCTTGCTCAAACTCTGAATGTATTCTGTTTGTACCATTTATTACCATACTGGGGCTTTTTTGATTGCTTGTTTTGCTTAATAGCTTTATGAAAAATGCACACTATTTTGCTTAATAGCTTTATGAAAAAGCACACTATTTATCTGCTTTTAATGGCTTCAATTCTTTGAATTGCTTAGCTACATATTTGACATGTTGTGCTGAACTGCTAGGGAATAAGCCGAGCATAAGATCTATTTCTTGTTTGTCCCATCTATTAGTTCACTGTTTTCTGCTTTTAGTTCACTGTGTATACCATCTATTTGCTTCAATTCTTGTTCACCATTGATATATTTGCTAAGGAATAAATCATGTTGTGCACAATGACTAAACTTTGTTAGGGAATAAACCAAGATGACTGGCCGATAATATATATATATAATATTCTAATTTGAAACAAAACAGGATCCGGGGCCACAGAAACAAACAAAATATTATTATTATGGCCCTACATGGGCTATTTTTAAAAAAATCTTTCTATTGTCATCGATGACCGGCTGCCGGTCATCGAAGACAAGTCATTAATGACCGGCAGCCGGTCATGGATGACTTGTCATCGATGACTCGCGCGGGTCATCGATGACTGGCGTGGCGTGTGTCATCGGTCATCTTCCATGACCGGCCCCCTGGCGGGTCATCGTTTGACATCCGTGACCGGCGGCCAGACGCCTGTCATCGATCATCATCGTTGACTTTGTCTTTGATGACGGTTCATAACCGGTCATAATTTTAAAACGATGAAAGTGGCCGCCGGTCATCGTTCTCGCGATTTCTACTAGTGTAGGGTCTAAATTAAAATTAAGATTTTGTTTTGAAAGATATACTTTAAACAAATTGAAGAGTAAATATTAAAAAAAAAATGCATAAAAAATTGTAAATAAAAACTCAGCTTAAATCCTTGCATCAAACAACAACTTAATCCGGTTTAACTTAACATGTCCACCACACACAGATTAACTTAGTCTCTCAATTTAACTTAATATCCAGTTTAACTTAATCCTAATGCTTGCACCAAACATGCTCTTAAAAAATAAGACTAAATAGGTGTTTAAAAAGCAACATATTCTAGGTATTTTCATGTTCTACAATCTAGGTATTTTCATGTTCGATCTTTGTCATTTTATTGTAATTTATATCAACCTTGTAATTTAATAATAAATGATTTTGATATAATTTGATGTCTCCCTAAATCTGTTGAATGATATAAAACTTGTTATATTTTTTTAAAAAATTTAAATATAATATTTAGTTAAAATTGAAATAAATAATAAAATATATATTGACTAAACATATTTACAAAATAAATGTCATGTTGATACTATTTAAAATTAATTAAATTTTGCCATTTATCTATTGTTAAAGGAATTTTTTTTGAAGAGTAGACCTTTATAAAAAAAAATCCATAAAAAATGATAAATACAAATTCAGCTTAAGTTAATCATAATCCTTGCACCAAACAACAATCAGTTTAACTAAATCCACCTTAACTTAATATGTCAACCAAACATAGATTAACTTAATCCCTAAGCTTAACTTAATACCCAGTTTAACTTAATACCGACTAACTTAATCCTAATCCCTTCCCCAAACACACCTTAAAGGGCTGAGTATTGTAAGAAAAGTAACATATGTAAGATTTAGATAAACGGACACGTAGATTTAAATAAACAGGCACACACATTTAAGTAACTCCCGACTATAATAAACGATGGAGGAAACATGGATTAGGTTATCATAACCAACCCGGCCGTTTAGATAAACGGGCCCAAATACACCCCTAATAATTATTCATGAAACGCCCCAAAAAACAACTGTAGACAAAAATGGTACGCTTGATTTTTCACTACACATACCGCATGCAGCTGCAACCGATCAAGTGGTAGAGATCATGTCTACATTTGCCTAAAATACAAACATATATATATAAAGCTTTCAAAGAATTACAATTAATAACATGTCCTCTTTCCCAAATGACATTAATTACATTCAAATACATCAACAAAGAAAATCAATCATGACTAAATGAACACAAATGACAGCATTATATGACATATCAGTGAGGAGCAACTGTTATTTTATTTACTTTCTGAATTTTTTGTACAGTAAAAAAAAAAAAAAAAAACTATTTAAGTTTAGGAACAAGATTATACAATTTGATTGATATGTATACAACAAAAGCCTAAAATCAAAAACTTTGATATCAACCTATCATATGATAATGGGGCACTTCCTTGCACCATAAGAATAAAGTATGAAGCCCTCTGGTAATCTACATTTCACATAAATGACCATGGAGGCATGGCAAAGCCTTTTCCATCTACCAGATAATGTATGAAAGACTCTATGCTACATAACCCGACGATCGACAGATCTTGTTCACATAATCGGAGCGCACGTAAACTGCATTAACCAGTGAGCTGTGAGTCCGGCCATAAAACATGTAAACCAATGCACCGATCACAAACCAGATTGAAACCCGTATCCAAGTTGCGAGCCTGAAAGTTGGGTTTGAAGGGAAAAGAGTTGAAAGTATTATGTATAGTGGTAGAAAATTTATCCGAAGTTGATTTGAGTAGTAAGTTCACATCTCAATACTCACCCAAGACCAATCAGCAAGTAGGTGTTTGTAAAAATGCAAGCAACGGGCAAGAAAGGTACAAATGGACAAGCAAATCCTGAAAAGAAAGCTGAGTTAGATCTGTGAAAACTAATGCCGCTTTGATGCCAACCTGCAAAACTCAAAATACAAATAAACCAATCTTGCTAGATTTTCTCTATCAGGATTGGAGAGACAAAACACACCAAAGAAATCTCTACAAACACTTTTCTTATTTCTCAAATTCAACACTTTGCTTTCTTGCTTTCTCTTCTCTTTTTTGCACTATCTTTCACAATGGAATAAGCTATCTATTTATAGCCTTTTACAAGCTTCTTCTACAAGTTTCTAAAACCATAACTTTGTAACCATTTTGGCATTCAATTACAAATAAAACTCCTATATTAAATACCCACTAACTCCTTAGTAAAAAACAAAACAATTTTGCCATAACTCCTAGTTTAAGACTCACTAGCCAATAACTCCTAATTCAAAATAAAACTCCCACAATTAAAACACATATGGCATTAAAGTTTATTTTCAACAAGATCAACATAACATTGTCATTTATTGTGAAAATATAGTTTAAAGCCTTTCTGTCAAATATAGTTTGGGAAATTGTACTGGATAGTCCAATTTTACAAAATAATTACAGATCTAGACAAATTTGAAAATATTAGCATCTATAGTCAAATATACAATATAAATAATACTCATCATACTGTATTATGTATTAATTATTCAGTATAAAAAGTATTACTTTATACCGTATATATGATTATGGTTGCTAATTTTTTTCAAATTTGACTAGTGTTGTAAATATTTTATCAATTTGATCTATTCCTGCAGAAACCCCATATAGTTTTCATATTTAACTCAAGATTGCATAATCATAGTTCACCCGACTAAGATTTCGTTCGGTATATTTTCATCACAATGGAGCCTTTACTATAGAATCTGTGGTTTTGGATTGAACAATGCCAGAGGTTGATAAATAAAGACAACACAATCAACAAAATAACAGTTTTACAAGGGGTGTCATAAGCAAATATTCATAGATAGTATCAATTATTGATAAACAAACTATGGTTGAATGAGATGATAACTAAGCACTGCTGGCTTGAAGATGAAAAAAAATGTTAGGAGATCACCACTTAAAAATAAAATACAAACCTCCTCTATGGCCAAAGTTGTGCCTTATATCATCTTGATCTAAAGAAGCCAACACAATCAAGCTACCCAACAAAAGAACTCCACCGACTCCACATAAGGCGAAACGAGGAATGCTGGTAACATAAATTGTTAAAATTAAGTTCAAAATAAGTTTACAGGAATTACATAAAAAAAATTGAATCAAAAGTTTAAGCCTCGTTTGATAAAAAGATTAACTATTTTGTGTGTTATCAAAAAGATTAACTATTTGTGTGTTGAAACACACAGCAATGGGTCTAATCAAAAGAATGAGTGTGCATAAAAACTAGATAACGCCAACTGAGCACTAGCTCAATCGGCATCAATGTACACCTAATGACCTAAGGGTCTTGGGTTCGAGTCTTTCCCACCCCCAATTGTTGTAATCTAAAAAAAACTAGATAACAAAAACAAAAAAAACATAGGCTTCTAAAAGTTGATTACCTGGGGAGAAAGTTGGCTGAAGCTGTGAATGTAAATAAAAGAATTCCTATACATACAAGTGCAATAGCCCAAGCAGCGGTTCTTCGCCGTTTCTCTTCTGCGTTATACATTTAAAATTGCATAGATGTCAAATGATAGCTAGGACAAAGAAAAGGCTAGCACCATAAATATAAGGTTTACTAACATTACTGAATTCTCTAACCCGAATGAATTACCTGAAACTAGGATTAGATTATTAATTCAAGAATTCAAACAGCATTCAATTTGACTATTTCTTTACTAGCCCACAAACAATTATTTATTAGGGCAGATTTGATTTATTTAATTTCATTCTTTAAAATTTTTTAACTTTTTGATTTTTTTTTAATTTCTAATACATGTCTTAGTCGTTGAGCTATGATCAAGTTGGCTCTTCACTCCTAGCATGTGTAGGCTTGAACCGTGCTTTTCATCAAGATCCAATATATAGATTATATTATTTTTTGAATAAGAAAGGATTTCATTGAAACTATGAAACGGAGATAAACCTGGAACACCCAAAAGTGTCAGTATCATTTTGTAAAGGCAATGTCTAATCAAAAGCCTCCCTAATAATCATCTGAAATCTGTTTGCATAGGAACAATGAATAAAAAAGTGGGATTGACATTCTGCATCTGTTTGTGATACGCCTACAATCACACGTGTCGATCAAAGACGTAAATATCAGCAGCCTTGAGGAATTGTTAGAAGGCAGTTTGTGGGCAGTTACATAATGTTGACATATTAACAAGTAGTTTAGGCTATAAATACTCCTTGTGTAAATAGCTGAGGGATCTATGAAAAGAAATACCTTGTAATACTTGGCACAGTATTAATTGAAGTGAATAAAATTCTGCTACTTACTTGTAATTGTTGCTATTCAACAGTGGCCAATTCCAAGGAATTTGAAAAATTTGAGAGGATTCTTAGGGTTAACGGGTTATTACAGAAAGTTTGTTCAAAATTATGAAACAATTGCTTTCCCATGAACTCAACGATTGCAAAAAGATTGTTTTATGTGGAACCAAGAAGCTACAATGGCATCTGAGAGATTAAAGAAAGCAATGACAGAAACTCCAGTTCTCCAACTTCCGGATTTTTCAAAAACATTTGTGGTATTAACAGCATCCCTTTGTTTCAAAAAAAAAAAAAAACAGCATCCCTACTTAATTCCCAAGGGAAAATTTTAATTTACTTTAGGTACAAATCCTTACAAATAGTCAAGTTAAGGGATTCTTTTTTTTGAAACAAGAGACAATTTTATTCATTGAAAAAATGAACAAGAGTACATAAGAAACAAAATGTCAAACAAAGAAAAGAGGAAAAGCCAAAATACGACAAAAGACAAAACACAAGAAGCCATAAAAAAGCAACAAGATAAGAAAATAGCCTAAATTTGACCAAGATCTTCCCAATTGGAATAGATGTCCTGGATAGAGGCAGCAAAGGCTTTGCAAGAGGAAGAAGCCCAAGTTTAGATGTGCAACCGAACAGCTTCGAGTCTAGAGAACCACGGAATAGAGTCATCTTGAAAAATTCTCTGGTTCCTTTCCCACCAGAGTTCATAAAGTAGACATTTCACGGCGTTGATCCACAAGACCCGAGGTTTCTTTTTGAGCTTCGGACCGATGATAAGTTGTAGCCGATTTTGCTTAATATCATTGTCAAAGGTCCAAGATAGGCCAAAAGAAACCAAGAGCTTATTCCAGCAATTAGCAGAGTAAGGACAAGAGAAAAAGATATGAGGACCATCTTCAATTGCTTGGAAACAAAGGTGACAAACAGATGGTTGAAGTGAGAAAGTGGATAGCTTTCTTTGAAGCACTTCAGCAGAGTTTATCCTTCCATTCAAAAGGATCCAAATGAAAACGTTTATCTTCTTTGGACTTTTGGATTTCCAAATGGCCTTATAGGTATCTTTGTCCAAACTAGAACTTGAACCTAAGAAGGCAGTGGCAGATTTAACCAAGAAAGCACCATAGGGTTCAAGAGGCCAAGTCAACATATCCGGGTTTGAGGCAATCGTTTTGGATGAGACCAAGCTAAGAAAATCAGTAAATAGATTAATTTCCATATTTCTTTGCACCTTTTTGTTGTTGTTGTTTCCTTTTTTCTCACCTATTTGTAATTTTTTCATTTCCTTAATGAAAGATTTTGTTTCCGTTTCAAAAAAAAAAAGATTAATTTCCTCATCTTTTAGAAGCCTCCTGAAATCGAGCTGCCAAGATTGTGTAAAAGAATCCCAAAAAGATGAGATTGCTTCATGTTGTTTGGTGGAGAGGATAAACAAAGCAGGAAAAGCCACTTTAAGGGCATGTTTGGGGAGGGGAGAAAGTGAGGAGTTGGGATGGCATGACTTCAATCCCATGTTTGCCCCATGGACTTCCATAAGTCCACCCAACTCCACGTGTGGATCCCACGTTTTTATTTAAATATTAAAATATTAAAAAACTACTCAATATCTATTTTTTTATCTAAATAAAAACTCAACTATTCTCTTTCCATCGCATCAAACATAACTTTATTATTTAAAAACTATTAAATATTCATTTTTTATTTAAATAAAAACTTCAATCATTCTCTTTCCATCACATCAAACATAACTTTATTATCATCTCTTTTTTCTTTCCTTCCCCCCAAACATAAACTTATTCTCACTTATCTTCTCTTCCCATCCCAACTCAACCCAACTCAACCCATCCCTTCAAAGCCAAACATGCCCTAAGTGTCAAAGGGCCTAGCCAAAGGTCATGCCAAAAGAGAGATTTTAAACCGTTTCCTACCTTTAAAATAGGCACATAATTAAATTTCTCTCATTCCTTAACAATGCTCAACCATGGACTTTTCAGGCTAGAGTTTGACTTGCGGTTCAAAGTCCATCTGTTGATATTACAACCATGGATGTTAACAATAATTTGGCACCAAAGAGCATTTGGTTCTCTATGAAATCTCCAGCCCCACTTAGCAAGTAAGGCTGGATTTTTCAAGTGAATTTCTCCAATGTCCAAACCTCCCATAGATTGCGCTTTGGCAGTTTTACTCCATCTGACCATGTTGCATAAGTTGTTCATATTAGATCCTGCCCAGAAAAACGTGCGGACCAATCTTTCAAAAGCCATGGAGGCTTGTGAAGGCATTTTAAAGATGGATAAATAGTATAGAGGAATATTTAATAGAACCGGAGTGCACATTTAACCATGGGATTCTCAACAACAACAAGACTTTCCATGAGTAAATGTAGAGTAAATTTTCTACTTGGATCAATAATCGACCGAACATCTTGGAGGCGAATAGGATCCAATAGATACAAAGTGTTGGTCCATTCAACCAATTCTATCTCATATATAAGATGCTTAGTAAAGTCTTAGGTGTTAAGGAGCAAGAAAGGAATTTTGTTGTCTCCAAGAAAGTATGTATTGGACTTATTGACCGAGACAGGAAAGTTAGGAGCTAAGCCTTCCAGTACTCCAATGATATGTGGTTTAAGGGTTTATTAGAGTTTAGTTAGGGTTCTCTTTTATGACTCTATTTATTTTTCATTCTAATGAATAAAGGCAAGCGAGTATTTCATTCGATTAAGTTTTACAGTCTCAAACTCCACAGTTATTAATAAATACATACCTATATAGGGAAGAAAGAAAACCTCTACAACCTTCGTGTGATTTATTATTTCTTATATATCCATTTTTTTCTTTAAACACGAAACTTCATTCATTAAGATAATGAAGAGGATAAGAGTACAAAGTTACAAAGGAAAAAAGAAACAAAAACAAGAAAACAAGGCTAAATAAAACAATAATGAGCAAAACGCAAAAACAAAGGAGGACAAGAGAACATAAAAAAAGATTAGAAAAAAGCAGTCCAATTGGAAGCAATCTGACTGATGGAGAAGTAGAGAGAGTAGTTATTCTAACCTCGAGAACCATCTTTCTTGATAAGAGGGTAACCGAGCATGTCGTTCCCTTTGTCCCTTGAATCTTGAATATTATTCTCAAGAAAACCAGATGAATCTCCAAGGTCATTGCTATCAGTTGCCTGACTCTCACCATCCAACTGTGATAACGTTGAGTTGATAGCCTCTTGAAGTGATGATGGAAGAGGGGACTCGTGTGGTGGAACATATCTGAGGATCAAAACCGATATTGCAACAGTGGTAAATGCAAGAAGTGTTCCCACACTTACCTGTATTCCACAGAAGAAGCATATAAGCCAAGAAGATGTGATAAGAATCTTAGATAGTGTTGATTTATATTAAACTACCAATCAACCCAAAAGTTTAAGCTGATGAGTTGTGGTAAATTTAATTATATCAACCAACACTCCCCCTCACTTGTGGGCTTAGAAATTTGAGAAATGTCCTACAAGTGTAATTTGATTTTAATTGGGGAGGAAACGGCTTGGCAGGGATTCGAACTCAGGACCTCTTACTCTGATACCATGTTGAGTTATGTTAAACTACCGATCAATCCAAAAGTTTAAGGGTATGGGTTGGGGTGAATTTAATTATATCAACCAATAGATAGATTTGACATTTCTCCTATCATATCATGTCTAGCTTATATGAAAACCTAGACTTACTGTTGGTTATTTTCCATATTAGACTCCTAGATTATTACCTTGTATTTGATATATTATTGAGAAAGGATATTATC
>JBBMEF010000025.1:12254939-12278205 GCA_037832685.1 Sicyos baderoa
TGGGGATTTCTCTATTTAAGAAACCCTCCTCTAAATGAATAATACACAGAAATTATTCCTCTTAATTATTTTCACACTTACCATTCCTGCTAATTGTGAAACGTCCATAAAGAAGGCCAGGGCTGCTGCAAAGAGACCTGTAATAATGGTGCCCTTCACTGGAACTTGAGTGTGTTTATTGATGTCTGCAAAAATAGAGGGTAACAATCCATCTCTAGCCATGGCCATTAGGATCCGAGGCTGGAAAATAAATGAATCAAAAAGTTTAATTTGTTATTTGGAGCAAATTTCTTTCTCACCAAAGGGATGTGAAATTTAAGAAATAAATAGTTCACGTTAACATAAAAGCAAGACATCCCAAGAGGGTGTCTAGTGTAAGAGCTTGGGATGTTTGGTGGTTTTAGTTCAAGTCGTACGGTGAAAATTTATCGACTTAGAATCCATGTTATCTCCCATGGCCTTAATAAGGCCTTTCTCGAGATTAATAAAGGTGGGCTACGAGCATAATGCAAGTCGCAAGGAGTGGACCCCAATACCCGGTTGTAATAATAATAAAAGAAAGAAATAAAAACTAGAGTATTGCCCCAATCACCAACAAGTTGCCACCTTATAAAAATAAAATCAATAAATCTACCAACTTTAAGAAACTAATATTTGTACTAAGACATTGACCAATTCTTACTATCTTGGGAAAAAGTACATTTTTAGTCCCTAGGTTTGGGGTATAGTTTCTATTTTGTCCCTATGTTTTAAAATCAAACCCTTTAACCTCTGGCATTTTAATAATATTCAATTTTAGTCTTTGTGTCTTTTAAGTTTACTTTTGTATTTGTTCTCTTTACAAAATAAATTCACGTCAACACTATAATAACTACTCATCAATATATTGAAATTTAAAATTAGTCTAATAATCATCAGTCAACATTTTGTCATGTAATTGATGATTTTGTTATCTCAATGACTAAAATTGAGCATTCTTGAAATGACATGGATAAAAGTGTTTGGTTTTAAAACAATAGGGACCAAATAGTAA
Source organism: Sicyos baderoa (assembly GCA_037832685.1). NCBI lineage: Eukaryota > Viridiplantae > Streptophyta > Magnoliopsida > Cucurbitales > Cucurbitaceae > Sicyos > Sicyos baderoa. The sequence continues at coordinate 12,255,973 of JBBMEF010000025.1, forward strand.
CTATACTCCAAACCTAGGAACTAAAATGGTATTTTCCCTACTATCTACCATGGAAAATATTATTTTATAGCATGTACCTGCGGAAGAATTGAACCCAATAAGCTTGCAAAAAGAGCAGTCACTGCCCCAACTGTAATTATATACCTGAGAATAAAATGCCAGCTTTTGAAAGGAATACTTAAAATAAAAAAGGAAAGGAACAATCAAAGACTCCCATAAATTTCCCCCCATTTAGAGAATCCTCACATGGCCCATTGCACACCATAGCTATCAAACGCAGAGGAGATAGGAGTGTCAGGATCCAAGGCATAGTACGGTATCAAGCCAACGATCACCGTGGAAACGAGCATATACAAAATGCTACAGATAAGCATAGTGAGTCCAATACCAAGGGGCAAATCTCGTTGAGGATTCTTCATCTGCCAATTCAAAAGTTAAATAGTGATGAAATGCTAGAAACTTATTAACAGACCAAATGAAATCAAACAGAATTTCTAGAATCCATACTTTCCAGTGTTTAGATCCTTATTCTTGCACCCTTCCCCATGATTTTAAGTGAGAATAACATTGTTTTTTTTATAGGAAACAAAAACTTTCATTCATGAAATGAATAGTTACAAAAACATTAGTAAATTAGTTACAGAATCCTTTCCAATGAGATAGTAGTGTAGTAAGACTATAATCTTTGAAAGGTTCGATTTTATGAGTCAATGATGTTCTCTCCATGGTGCTTTTTGGAAGCAAAGATGATTTCATTCCTAGTAATCCATATCTTCCACCAAAACGCAGAAATAAAAAGCTGCCATAAAATCTTCTTTTTGCCTTTGAATCGGAATCATTTTTTGCGGGTTCGAATCCACCACCTCTAAAATGTTGTTGAATCAAAAAAATAAAACCTCTTGGAATTGTTTGGTGAGATGTGACAAAAAGAGAAACACTCCACAACCCAACCTACCAAACTTTTGGGTTTTCCCATTTCATTCTTTCAATGAAATTGTTTCTTATACTAAAAAAACCTACCTAACTTTTACCTTTTGGTAAGGTTAAAGAATAGATATACAGTTTTTTGGTAAGAAATTCAATTTTCATTGAAAAAATAAAATAATACAAAGACATACAAAAAGTTAAACCCAAAAGAAGTGGGAGTCCAAAACTAACCACAAAAAATGACTCCGATTCAAAAGAACAAGACCAGTATCATAGTTGAAGTTAAAAAACAGCCTTGTGATGTACGCCTATAGGGAGGTATTAAATCTAACAATCTCAAAGACCTCCTCATCCAAATTCTTTTTATCCCTAGAATAAAAGGTCCAATACTCAAAAAAAAAAAAAAAAAAAAAACTGACCCTCCTCAATACTTTGCCTCTTTCCCTAACCCCGAATGATCTCCTCCAATAATCCCAGAGCTATACAGTACATTAATGTTTGCTAAGAATATCATTCATGAATCATCAAAATTCATCCAACAGGTATTTCATGGAATTAATTGGAGAGAAAATGACTTCACAAGGATCATTCTCTTATATCTCATCAACCAACCTAAAGTTTGAGCTAATACCTTGGGATAAATTTAATTATGCAACACTCTTAACATCATTCATACAAACATTACCTCCTCAGTCGTGCTAGTAATTGAGTCAAATCCGATATATGAAAAGAAAACTACGGAAGACCCTGCAAACATCCCATTCACTCCAAAGGGAAAGTATCTACAAGAACATCAGAAATCGCAAAGTAAGGGATGGATTCTAAGAAAAATTAATCACAAACAAGGCAGTTGCCTTTACCCATTTGGAAGTTCATATCCAACCCATCCATCTCTGAAACCCAGATATCCGCCAACTATGCCAATGAAAAGCAAAGCACAGACATTTATGGTCGTGACTATGGTTTGTGCCAATGAACTCTGAAAAAAAAAACCATTGGACTTCACAATAAGGGAACTCACAAGTGAAAGACCAGATAAGATAAGAACAATTTCATGAATCTACTGAAAACACCTTCTTTATCCCAACGCACAACAGTGCAGTGACAATACAGATTAAGATTGCGGCACATGGATCAACAACAATACCAAGTTCAGGGATATTAATACGAGCCAAGAAAGCAGGTAACTTATCATCACCTCCCAAGAACAGTGCCTGAAATGAACAGAAACGGTAGCATCAACAGAAATTGAGCACCATAAACATTTCACGCATAGCACTTATAAAAAAAAGAGAGACAAAATAAAGAATATATTTTCAATGAAGACCATATTTTCTGTTGAGTTATGTTAAATCAGGGTAAATTTAATTATATCAACTAACACTCTCTCTCACTTGTAGGGATTCGAACTCAGGACCTCCTGCTCTCATACCATGTTGAATTATGTTAAATCACCAATCAACCCAAAAGCTTAAGTTGGTGGATTAAGGTAAATTTAATTATATCAACTAACATTTTCCTTTAACCACCCGTCAACATGACGAAGTGAAGTGAGAGACTCATGCCATCTTTACCACAGCTCCCACATATTTAATAGCATGGCCTCATTGCCTGCCTTTGAATTCATTTGCCAATTAAGATTATCGTCTCATGTTCATTCACAAAGTTTTCTACTCTTAGTCTTACACCACCTATGGGACATTGTCAAAGAACAGCATACTATGAGCCCCCTCTTCCTCTTCCCAGAAATTTATTATTTTGGAAAATAGTGATAATGGGAAAATTTTACCTATAAAATTCACAAAATCTACATAGAAAGCATTTTGGATCCTATCACTTCCTTGTAATGAATCATAAATTTTCAAAAGGTTATCTTATCATGGTAAGCCGTATCATGGATGTACTCCAAATGGCAAGGTTGCTTCTTACTAGTTTCAGTTTTCTCGAAGAAAAAACTTCTGAGCAGCCTAAGGAACATATAGCACCAAATCCACGTGTTTTATAATTTGAAAGGTGAATGAACCAATTAGGAAGAGTTAGAAAATGGTTAGACGTGAGGAAATCAAGAGATTATTTACAGGAAGATGTCAGCAACACAAAAGAGATACATGTCTGCCGGTGCTTATAGAGGTTGTCAAACTTCAAAGAGTTTTTTCTTTTATTATTTAAGAAAGATATTCCTCAAAGTTATACAATTACGTATATCAATCAAAAAGCTTAAGTTGATGGGTTTGGGTAAATTTAACTATATCAAACAACACTCCCCCTCACTTGTGGGCTTTGAAATTTGAGAAATACCCAACAAGGGGATTGAATTTTAATTGGCGATGAAATTACTCGGCAGGGGCTCGAATTCAGGACTTCCTACTCTGATACCTTGTTGAATTATATTAAATCACCGATCTATTCAAAAGCTTAAGCTGATGGGTTGGAGTAAATTTAATTATATAAACCAACAATGCTCTTAGTAGTCATATGTAAGGAACAAAATATACAACTCTTATTTTAGAAACGTTTGATATTGATTAACCATTGAAAGTTGAAACACATCCAATCGATACAGCCCACTCTCTAGTTTAAGAGCATGAGTGCCACTAAATGTAGGAAGTTTTACAATACCAAATTGGGAGTTATGCCACGAGCCGCTGTAGAACCACCAATTGTCCATTCGAGAATCAGAGCCCATCCAACCAACCAAGCGACTCTGAGAGAAATGAACCACACAGTTAATCGTAAGTTGATTAACTATGTCACACACACATATGCTGCTTACAGGCAGAAAAAACAAACACAGATCTTTTATTCATTATTAAAAACAAAATCACATCCTTCATATTAACAGCAAAAGTGAAGTTTCATTGTCTTTCAATAATATCTCGCATTGATGGATATTATCATTTCAAACCACCCTAGGCCGGCCTATGGTTAAGGAGGCAAGTTAAAAGAAAAGAAAACGGAAACTTTGGGTAGTGGGTTACCCATAACTAGATGTTAAAATTTTAAATTTCCTGACAACCAAATATTTTAGCCTCGACCAGTTATTTCGTAAGAATAGTGGATGTATACATAAACTAGCTCAGATAATCACGTTATTAAAAAATATATTTCTTTTACCAACTCATTTTACAATGATAAAAAGTAATAAATAAATAAAATATGTTTACTATTGAGTCATGATGTTAAATCACCATCACCAATCAACCCAAAGTTTAAGCTGATGGAGTGGGGTAAATTTAATTATATTAACCAACATTCTCCCTCACTTGTGAGCTTGGAAGTGCCTTGGGGGAGGAAACGACTCGACAAGGGTTTAAACACATGACCTCCGGCTCTGATTGAATTATGTTAAATTACCAATCAACCTAAAATTTTAAGTTGATGGTAAATCAATACATACCCTTCTCCAACACATATGTATGTATAGTGATAGGCACTACCAGCAGATGGGCAGCGACATGCAAGCTCGGCATAGCAAAATGCTGAGAGTGCAGCAGCTAACCCAGCAATAAAGAATGATATAGTAAGAGATGGCCCTGCATGCTCCCTGGCAACTGTTCCAACCAAAATATACACTCCAGCTCCAATGGTAGCTCCAACCCCTGTTGATGAGCCATAGAAGAAGTCATCACACGTCATAACACTTTGAGTTTATCCAACCAAAAACAAAAATAGACCCGATAGGCAAAGAAGAATTGTATGTTCTGAGATGCAATTCTTTTAGCTCAACAATATGTGAAATGGTCAAAGGCATAATTTTACTTTTTTGATATCCATGACTGTCCGGGCCAGCTTTCGTGCACCTCGACTAATGTCACGGGACTACTGCCTGACCCTACAACATTTGACTGCCAAGGAAACTCGTAGGAAATTAATTCCTAGGTAGGTGGTCACCATGAATTGAACTCATCAAAGGCATATTCATTAACCAATTGAACTATGTCAAAGGTAGGGAGACATATTAAACTAACAAAATCAATCTGCTATCACAAAACTCAAGGAATTCAAGCCTTTACAATTACAACCCTTGGACGACATAAGAGCATAATTCCCAATGACACATACTCAATTTCAAAACAAAATCCATATAATCCTTCAAAATGCAAGAAACTAGAAGAAAATTCAAACAACCATATAACAATCACAAGCAGAAAAATGAAAAGGCCCAAAAGCTGAGTCAAACAGGCAGTATGTCCTATGACAATAGTCGAGGTGCGCATAAGCACACCCGATCATTCACCAATATCAAAAACAAAAGCCTGGTAACAATAGTCATAAGCTCACCCAAGCATTCACCGATATCAAAAACAAAAACTGGCCCGATTAGGCGGTATGTCCAGTAACAATAGACGAGGTGCACGAAAGCTCACCCAGACATTCATTGAAATCAAAAACAAAAAAAAAAAGCCCCAAAAACTCACCAATGGCAACAAGATCAAGAACAGATAATTTCTTAGCCAATTGATGATGATTCTCCCTGGTTACATTCTCAGAATCCACCAGCTTTCTCCTAACCAAACTTTCAAAAACACCCGACAATCTTCTTCCATACCCAACACCCGAATCCCCCGAACTCTGCTCACGAACCAGCATGTTATTCACAGAATTATTCAAAAAATTCAAATGGGTATCAGTTAAAATAGACAATGGGATGATGGGATGAGTTTTATCTTCACTATTCCCAATATAACACCATAACCCTTCAATCCCATTAACCCTAACAGGCCATACTTCAAATTTATGGTACAAATTTTGGAAGAAGCTTATCTGCTTTGTGGTGGGATTTGAAACTCAATGGCTGATCCTGTTCGTTTGATTCTGTGTTTCGATGATTTGCAGCAAAAGAATAATTGGAGTTTGAATTTGAATATTATAATGGCATCGGGATTCGTTTCGTAATGGATTTTTCCATTTACGATTGCATTCACGAGTTGGATTTTTCCATTTCAGCTCTAATTTTGATTCAATGGAGAAAGAAAAATAAGGGATTCCATTCATTTTTTAAACTTTTTATCTCCTATAAAAAGGATTTTATGTATGAGTTAGCAATTTTCTTTTTTCTTTTTTTTTTTTTAATTCAAATTTGGGAATGTGGATAATTGAATATATAATTTGATTATCCAATTGTTATTCAAACTAAAAAAATTTATCAAAATTGTTATAGTTTATCCGAAAATATGGTTGAATTACAAAAATGATAACAATAATGTTGATATGCAAATTGAATTTATGTGTAATTTTTATTTTAGTTGAATCATACATTATCAATATTAATAAATATTTATATAGTCGTATTAATAAGTTTTTTTTTTTTTAGAATCGCATTAATAAGTTTATTTTAAAAACAACCTATTAATAAATATTTAAATAGAATATTATTGGACTTATTCATCCATAATTCAATCAAAAGAATTAAAATGTATAATAATTATGAATGCAAATACTATATATTTATAATTATTTTATGAGAATACTTTATTCAATATAAATCACTATAGTGTTCAAAAAAATATATATATATATATATAAATCATCATAATTAGTACCTAGTTTGACGAAGCTCTATTATTTAATTATTTGGCATAGTTATATGAACCAATTTTAAGGATTAAATATTATTTAAAAAAGGGGAATTTGTATATATATTACAATAAGGCAAAAAAATTACATAAATGATAAAATAATAAAAATATTTGCAAATATAACACAATCAGATTTATAGACACCATCAATAGTGTGTGATAGACTCCATCAATAGTGTCTGATAGAGTCCATCAATAGTATCTGAAAAAAAAGTTGCTATATCTGTAATATTTTTAAAATAGTGCTATAACTCTAATGTGGGGTAGAGAATTTGCTATAAAGTGAAATTCTCTTAAAAAATTAATAATTTAATTTTTTATCTATAACTAAAAAATTGTTTATTTTTAGTTTTTAATTATGGTGGCTTTTGACTGAATTGTGGATGGATTAGATTTGAGTCATTTGACATTCTATTCAAAATTAATAAATTATAAACATGTTTGAAATTATTAGTTTAAATTCTTGAAAATATTTGTTTTTTCTTTATTGAAGGGATTCTTGAAAGTTTGTTTGACTTATAGATTATATTAAATTGGCTTCATCATTTTTGCAATTGAGAATTTGGTTTTGTAGAACAGAGTCTAATTTGAATTTACTCGACCTTTGTGTTATGTATATATAAGAAGAAAAAAGAAAAAACTATTGTTCGTAAATATAAACAATAAAATTAGTGCGCAAGAAATTCCAAAAGAAAATCCTAAATGTTTTTTATCTAAGAAAAATTCAAATGTGGATAAGTATTCAGGAATTTTAAATTTATATGATAATAGTCTTCAAGTCCAATTTGATCACTGTGACAGACCTGACAAAAAAAATATTCCAAAAGAGAATCATGATTAATTCTACGAATTTGCATTGTATAGCAAATTTTATACTCTATTTTAGAATAATAACAACTTTTTAAAAATATTGTAAATATATCAATTTTTTTTATAGACTCTATCAAACACTATTGATGGAGTCTATCGGACGCTATTGATAGAGTCTATCAAACATTATTGATGAAATCTATCATACACTATTGATGGAGTCTATAAATTGATTTTGCTATAAATACAAATATTTTCAAAAAGTTATTGTTTATACAATTTTTTTGTCTCATTGTAATATACATACAAATTTCCCTTAATTCTATCTTATTAAACAATATTTTAACCACACAAACAAAAACCAAATAAGTAATATAATGACCGTATCTACAGCTTTGCTGATGTTGACATTTGTATAAAATAATATATAATACTTTCGAGTTACATTATTTAACATTCAACTAATACTTCGACTAGCGTTCGACTATTCTCATGAACGTTCGTCTAGCTTACAAACATTTCGAGTAGTCTCACAAAATATATTATATGATCCTATAATATATCAATATCGAAAAAAAATCCTTTCCAATAATGACGACTATATATCAAATTTATTAACTCTCCGAATCTTTAAAGTCGTTAGATCCTAAGCAAACCATAATAATTTGAACAATTTATGCATTATGTTATAAATAAACTCCCAACACCAACTATAAGCAAGTAACTGTAACTGTATTTTTATGAGATAATGTAAATAATTAATTATGGAGTTGCATTCAGTAAATAGTTGTACATGCAATATATTATAAAATCATAACAAATGGATAATTTTTACAAAAGTATTCAAAGATGTGTCTAGATAAATTTTCGCACACCTCAATTATGATATATTATCAAATCTTCTCAACCCCCAACTGCATCTAATTCCTGATGATGAAACCCACTAACTAAAGAAAAAGTACAATTAAACCTAAAAAATGTGTGGATTTCCCAAAAATAACAAGTTGGGGAGCAAAAATGAGTGGTTAAAGTAAAAAACAAAGAGAAGTTAAAATAACTGAAAAGAGGGTTTTGTTACATTTAGTTCTGAAGAAGTAAAAGCTTTATTCAGTCAAGCAACATTCAATTACAAAGATCATGTGACATCTTGCCAAAGCAATCTACTCAAAGCCCAAATGTTAATTTTCAGATTCCACATGCAACAGATTAACAACAAGAGCAATGATTTCCCTTTACATTCTCTACTGCTAAGCATCTTCTCTTTTACTCAGTAGTTCTAGAGAACATTTCATAAATGTTATTATACAAACCACAATAGAAAGTTACCAGTTACGAATGTTAGCCCTCTCGCCTTGGACTCCGAATGCAGGCGTCGCCCCCATCGGAATGCTGCACCCACAGGCTTCGACTCCTTTCTCCATTTTCCCATGCCTGTTGCCTCACGCTCCTGTCGTTTGTATCCCCACCGTCCGAGAATTGCGCCCACACGCTTCGACTTTTGCCTCCTCCGCTAAGCTCCTCATCCTCACACCCGGCAACAGTCTTCAAAAGCTCTGACTGCAGCAACGGGCAGTTTTCTTTGAGAAACTCAAACCCATCAGATTGCATTACGGCTGCAACAAACCTTTGGACAATCAGAAAAGAAGAAGAGAAATTGTAGGCATCCAAGAAAAATAAAAAGATATTTTCAAATAATGCATATATCATAGCCATGTATTTCGAAACCAGCACAGCCATAATAGTATCCACTATCTTGACAGCAAGAAGAACAGATTGCAGCTCTATCCCACATTCGAGAAGCCCGAAAAATCTCCTCCAGGACTCCCTTGGCCATTCACTGCCATGTCTTTGGATGTTGCCTTTTATGGTAACAGTCTTAACAGAACTACATACTACGGCTCCCAGACCACACATAAAATCACACTTTGCATGCCTGTCCGATACCCGCCCTCTATTAGCATAAAGTCACTATTTTTTAAGTTCATCAACGATTGTGGGTAGCATAGTCACTAATAATACAGAAAATACCCTACTGATTAGGTTTGCAGTTAATTCTCCTGGAGTATGTATAACAGACTGGGACCCTATAATATATTTCCTTTTGGAAAATAGTTTATCCACAAATCTTAGGCTTAGCATAGAAAAGAAGAAGATTCTGAGTTTCTTGAGATTCTTAGTCCAGTTCTTTTTTTGGAAACCAGGAAATTCTCCGAATGCAGGCGTCGCCACCGGGTAACCACACTCGTCCCTAGGCCAGGCACCGGAAACATCAAAAAAATGGAAACATGGGAAGTATCTACAAATTGATCTCACAGATGAGCCTCAAACCTAGGACCTTGAAGGGAGCACACCTTCAAAGCCCAAGCCTTCGACCACTTCGTCCTCCTTTGAGAACAGATTTTTAGTCCAATTTTGAAACGAAAAACCAATAGTGACCTGTGGTATCGTTATATAAAAAGGCAAAAATTTAGGCGGGCAACACTGCACCCTAAAATCCAAGCAGTTTAATCCAATATTATTAACGAGTTCAAGACCGTAGAAAACACAAACAAAACAAATTTGGTATCATCCATCAAGCAACCATCTATAGCATTTTATACAAAAAGATGCACACCAGCAATCACGAGTATCTTCGACCGATTGTAAGATGTGAAGAAGAAAAAACAGCTGGCCGTGGCCACACTGGCGCAATCCTAGTTAGAAAAGTAAAATGTCGCCCATGCCACCTAAGAGATAAATATTAGCAGACTCAACATACATAGACGAATTTCAACTATACCACCAGAATGTTATCAGGCATGTAAAATGTCGCCTATGCCACCTAAGAGACAAATATTCAGTAGACTATTCATAGAAACAAATGCACAGCATACATAGACATATTGCAACTATACCACTGGGGAATTATGTCATTAGGCATGTCAAATGTAAGAAAGATTACCGGAAAGCACAATGTTATAATTCTACTCCTTGTCATGGAATATGCATAGCTGCTGAAATTGTTGTCCATGATTATAAACAGTAAAAAAACATACCGACTAGATTTTCGGCAGTAAATTTTAGGCAAACAGACTTCAAATCAGCAGCATGATAGAGATCGGCAAGGGCCAGAATATGGGATACAGAGTTCACGGATATGTCCTTGCAGAGTACAGATTCACACATCAATCTAAGTCTGGGCAAATCATACTTATCAGCAGCAGCTAACAATTTGGCAGGTAATGAATCAGATAGGGAAGGAACTGAAGATGAGCTTGCTTCCAAGAACTCATCATCGTCTGGGAGAGTATCTCTATAAATGAAATGCAGCAAAGCCTGCTCAGATGAAATTCAATGAAACTGTAAGCAGATGGGAAGAAGCACATTGGACCTGCTACAAGTTAAGTGGATTACATATCGGAAGTGACAAAGTACAAGTTCTTTAGAAAATCTACCTTAAAAACCCTAGGTTCCAGTTCTGTTATAAGAATTTCATTATTATCCTCTTCCATCATGTTGACAAAATCGTTCTCAAAAACAGGGGAACGAGCAGCCAATACTAACTTGTGAGCATGAAACTTTTCCCCAGAGACATTGAAAGTGACATCTGAACCCTCCTCATTTTCCAGCAATGTGCCAAAATGAGCTCCAATATCAGATTCAGGGACATGGATGGAGTGTAGTCTAGAACTGTCTATTCCAGACACAACAACACCAACAGTGCAATTTATTTTCAAGCAATCATCCTTGAGGAAAACCGATGTTTCAAGTGAAGTCCTTCGGAAGAAGCGTTTGTAGCCCCTACAACCAAAGGAAGAAATATAATCATTAATAATAAAAACGACATAACCCGTAAAACAAGCTTGCATACAATTCCATTTGCTGAAAGAAAAAAGTGAAGCCGTTTCACAATCACAAAATCTTTTATGGATTTATGCCACCTCAAAATTTGATATCAGACTTCAAGCGATAAAGTTCAAGCATTTTATCATACATACATCGATAACAAGAGGAGGATGAGACAAGTGCAGAAGAAACACATGTTTGTTTGTTTTTTTAAAGGAAACAATTTTCTTCAAGAGTATGAAAAAGATACAAAGCATAAGAAACAAAAAGAAAATATACAAGCAGAGCCAAAAGAACTAAAAAACAAAGAGTCCAAGGCTGATAGCACTAGAAAACAATGCGTGTTAAACATCCTGCCAAAAGAAACAAATGGACTAATGAAGAAGTGAGGAAAAAACACCATGAAAGGGCAATCAACTAAGCCACAATGATCAGCAAGCCCCAATAGATGGAAGGCCTTGAAGGAGCGCGGATAGAAAAACAACAAAATCATAATAACAGCCTACAGGCTGAAACCCGCAATGGAGGAACTTTGCACATGATAATGGATTAAGCATAGACATGTAAAAAATTAAATACTTAACAAAACAAAGACAAAGTACTAAGACCCGTAGAACAGATACTATTCAAGTAAGGTCGTACATGTAGAAAATTATATAACTAGCTAATTCACTTCCTTTTCCGATGCTCAAGGGCTGGAACATGCTCAAGGGTGGTAGTTCATATGTTAGAACTCACCACCCTTACCATCAACTTGTCGCCAGTCACCATAATATAGGCAGCACAAAGAGCAAAAATGTCACAGAATCACTCAGCCCGTATTCTCTTTGATCAAAGGTGATAGACTTCATGTATAACCAATATAACTATGAAGCATGATCAGACGTACATAATTCCAACACTAATCAGACACTACGACACTTGTTCGACTTGGACATGGTCAGGATACTTATTAAGCACAATAAGAGTATATTGTATAGTTGTTGAGCAAATTGGATGCATGTTCAAACACTTGTAAAGCAATATAGAGTGAGAGTCCAGTCAGCCACCTCTAACTGCCTGAATGTACCTCCTCCATCAAATAATAATCCACTTACCTTCAAAGAACCATCATGAGTTAGCCTAGTGGTCAAATAAGGATAATAAATGGTTGGTTATGGGTTCAATCCATAGGATCACCTACTTATGAATTAATTTACTACGAGTTACCTTGACAACCAAATATAATAGGATTAAACAGAAGTCTAGTCCAGAGAGATTTCTTCACAACCCACTCTATTGTCCTTAAACTCAATAACAATATAGAGAGAGACTTGAGGGTAAAAGCATGAGTATTTTTGTTAACGGAGTTAGTTAGAGCAACTTGTTATAAATAGAAACAGAGAGAGTGGGGGAAGGTATTGAACTGTTCGGTCGTGGACAAAAGATTTGTGTCAGTGTAGACCATGTGAAATGTACGCGACGAAGTAAAAACCCTAAAATCGAGAACGTGCAGACTGTGAAGATTACTGGGAAGAGACAACCAACATATGGTTATCGGCTAGACTGATTAAGAAAGGAAAATGGGAATCTTCGGTTGGGCTAAAGTTGAAGGTTAAATTGGAGGCTCAATCTTGTCCCCGGTCAAAAAATTTATGGCTCCTAGCAAAAAGACATTGAGCCAAGTTGTACCTTACATAAACCCAAAGCCCAACTCGAAATGGCAATACCACACAAAATGAATGGCCTAAATCCTAACTGCCCATTCTCATAATTCTTACACTCCAACCGCACGTCGTCGTCGCCAGTGACTGACAACTGTTGATACATGACCAACAACGTGTTGACTCGAAGACATTCTAGTTAATAACCCTAGAATTTTTTTTATGAATTGTCTTGAACGCACACATAGGGAACAAAGAGTTTTAAAGGAGCTAAGAGTATATTAGTATTAATAGGTTGAGGGTAAGAGCATAACAATATTTTGTTAAAGAGTCTTGTTATAAATAGAATGAGAGGGAAGGGGGCAAAATAATTAATTGTTTAGTGGTTTGGGTCTTTAGTTAGTATACTCAAGGAAAAGTTCCAAGTGCCTGATACTTAGGGTTTATCTTGTAATTCTTGATTTTATTTCAATATATTTCAGTTCTTGGTTCTTGTTAGGAGGTAATATAACATTGACATTCACCACAATTATGAACTAAAGAAATCTTCCATCGAGAACTTGCACTTAGGGAAGAAATTCCCATATGTGACATTAATTTGTAGACACCTCCCATGTCTCCATTCCTTCGATGTCTCTCGGTGCCTAGCCTAGAGATGGGCGTGGTTACCCCGAGTACAATAGAGCGAAGCTCCGATTTCTCGGTTTCAAAATAAAAACATAGAGAAGAAATTCCAAGGGCACCTTCCACTGAATTTCTCATGAACCAGCTATAGTCCTCAAGCCTCAAACCATAAATGCTAACACTGGTTAAAAACCATAGGGAGTCCTCAATAATAATAATAATAAAGAAAAAAAAACATCACGCCTAGTTAGACTTAAAACAGGTAAAGAAATATTTCTAGACTTAAATTCTCCACATCAAGCCTCGTTAACAATTTATGAAGACTGAGCTCCCCTAGACAAGATAAGAGTCATCTTCTTTTTCTTCCTCTTCCTACCCTAATGAAACTCCTTAGGAGCCTAAAATGGGACATTGGTTATCAAAAAATCGATAAATTTGATCCCAACTAAGGTGGAATAAAAAAACGATGCATGCTGAAGTTGATTGTCTGGCAAATAAGACATGAAAATGGAACGAATGGTTACAACATTGGGTAATGTGATGCGATAAGCCACCGGTCCAATTTTAGCTTCTACCAAAAATGCCCCAATTCATAGAGGAGCCAATTGTGGATGCTTAAAACAAGCCAAGAAAGACCGATGATAGGGTGGTCACAACTTGATATAAACATGATCTTTGATTTCAAATTGCATGTCACGACGCTTCTTATTAGTCATTGCTACCATTCGTTGTGGAATTTGCCTTATTACTTTCAAAAAAAAAAAAAAAATCTTTCAAAATCCAATGCTAATAGTCACCTTTCATCACCCTCTATTACAATAGGAGCTTCATGCTTCGTTGATTAGTGCACACAATAAACCTTTTAAACTCCATTTTCCTTCCCATTTGCCCAAGATAGAGCTCTAATAAAAAAATTGATAGTGTTTATCAATTTTATTTATGAACAAAACCAAGGGATGCTCAACAGCTCAAGTGCCTCCAACTCTCCCTAATTCTCAAAGGGAAATTCCAATTTAAGACTAAAATCAGAATGCATATGAATCATAGAGAGGTTGGTTTATCTAAACCATTTCAAATTCACTCAAATAACAAACTAACTAACTCCATGTGCTTCTATAATATTCCATTCAAACAACATGTCCATGTCAGCGTCCTCCTTCTTTCTTCTTTCACGCGTATATTTTTGCAACTAGAGGCTTATCAGATTGTTGGGCTATCTTTCTTTGTATACTCATTTGATATTTCATTCTTTTCTCGATGAAAGCTTGGTATTCTATCTAATAAAACACCCTTGCAAAATCCAGTCAGAGAACCTCATTAGGGCATTTTTTGGGTTTTGTGGAACTGTCAAAACTTAAAAAAATAAAAAATAAAAATAAATAAATAAATAAATCCTAGATAAAGAGCTTCCTCTTGATTGACTCGTTGCCACGTAGTTCACCATGTTGTTTCTCGGTGTAAATTTCCTTACATCTTTGCTTATAGCTTTGTCTCCCCCATGAAAAATTTAGAACATCTTTTGTAATTGTAATCATGGATCTATTATCCCTTTTGTAAGTTTCATTCAGAAAAGAAATTGTTGTTTAAAAAAAAAAAAAGGATAAAGACCAAATGACAACATATGGCAATAGGATAAAATCACAAATCTCCCCCTCAACCTCTAGTCGAAAGAAATACTTCAATACATCAATAATTCAAGTGGAGTATTGATCTTTGAACATTAGACTCTTTTTCATACCTTTAATGAAAAGTAAGTTTCTTGTTTAAAAAAGAAATTCACCACGAGATATTGAATTGAAGATATCACAAAAAAGAACTTGAATTAGAGCGGCTTGATTGACCTTTGAATTAATTTAGATGAAACAGCATATGGTTTATCTCAGACTTCATTCAAAGCAACAGAGATGAATTTAATTTTTAGAATGGGTATCCTCAGGCTCAAATAGCTCTAAGCCTCTAAGACCAATATTCATTATCTTCTTCTCAGGCCTTCTTAACCTCCATGACATAATTTATCATGGTTAACTTCCATTAAAGCCAATAACTTCAAATTTAGGTTAGAACGAAATCGAATGCGTTTTTCAAAACAAGAAAATCAGTAATTTAATCGATTTGAGACAACTATATGGAATGAATCACAATAGTGTTCTACTTCTGTACTGTCTATGGGCTTATCTTCAAGAGACATTTGTATGAATTGGGAGGTCTTTAGAACTCCCTTTTTAGTTTAACTTTTCTTTACTCACCGATATTATATATTTGAGCGTTTGTTTCTTTTCCTTAATTAAATAATAAAAAAAGTCGTTTTTTCTTCAGGAAGAAGAAGAACAAAAAAAATGGTGTTGTGCTTTGACATGTAATTTACCAGACTGCAGGGTATGCAATGGGTCTTTAATTATCCCAAATGCTCATCATTCTGCTTTGACTTCAGATGTGTCAAAACAATTATAATTGTTGAAAAGCCTCATTGCTTCATTTAGCTATCAATTTAGAGATAAAAACATATATTCCCAATCTAAAAATCTAAATCATTCATTTCATATTGGTTAAACACCCTATACAGACATCAATGACAGTTAAACAAACATCATGCAAATCAACCATTACCAATGGTTCAAAAATTCATTCACAACCAACAAAAAAGCATAACAGATAACAGAATTCTTACCACATGCTACCTCTATACTTGAGCGTATAAGGCCCACTCTCGAGCGACCGATCGAAATGACTATGCACCTTATGCTTTCCCTCACCACTCTGGTCCACCAAAGTGAGTTCAAACAACGCACGCACATCAGTGCCCTCGCTCGCCAACGCAATGAACACCGACACATAAGCCGAATTGTCCTCGGGATTCTTCCCATCAGGGTAGAAGTAAATAGCCCACTGGTAGCCTCCAACGGTGAAATTCTCGCTGGCAATATGCTTTCCGACGCCGATCCCTTTCGCGAGAGAATAACCCTTGATCACAAAGTTGTGGGAGCCATTGATCGTCTCGGTAACGGACCGGGAGCTCGTCGGAGAAGCTAAAGGGCTCTTGTTGGGCGAGTGCATCTTGTTATGGCAGCGAAAATGAGATGCTCATGGGATTCAACGGGGAATAGAAACCCTAATTCGAGAGAACGAACCTGAAAACAGAGGAAATTGGCTGCAAATGGGAACGGAGATTGTGAAGCTTTGGCCGGAGATTTTGCCGATGAAGATGAAACGAGAGATTTGGGTGCGAAGAATTTTGGATTTCGTGGAAAATGACTAATCACCTCTCTTTCGCTCTTCACTCTTCTATTTCTTTTTCTTGACAATGGAAATTTATGAAAAACCAAAAAGGGAAAGAGACCCAATTCATATTTCTTTATAAATTTAATTTAAAAGGTTTTTTTTTTGTTTGATGAATTTTTTCCTTTTTGTTGTAGTATAAGTTGGTGGAGGGACTTATTTAAAAAAAAAAAAAAAAAAAAAAAAAAAAAAAAAAAAAAAAAAAAAAAAAAAAAAAAAGCTAGTGAAGGATCCAACGCTGATATTAAATTGGTTTACAACGAAATAATGAAATCATTGCGCCACGGATCTGTTCGGTTTTTGTTTAATAAATTATCAGAAGGAAATTTGCTCTAAAACTTTTGGTTAGTTGTTTATTTTAATTGTAATACTCTTTTAAAAATATTTCATCCCAACCAGAATTTTGTAATTTTGTCATTTATCGTGTCTCTCGATTAAATTGAAAACTATATCTTATACTAATGGAAGATTATATTAATTAAAAATTACTTGTGAAAGATTCTATGTACATTTATTGAAAACTATATTAGCTTTGAGTGCATAAACTTTTTCAATTTTTTTGTGTCTTCATCGTACGAAATTTATTTAATAAGTTGTTATTCATCAGTTTTAATATTTAAAAAAAAAATCAACCAATCCCTTCTTAAACAAATTATTTTGATTTTATTTTATATTGCGTTGGTTAGTGAAGATTATATATATTAAAATTATAAGGAGACATCTAAGTATTTATAAAATAGGTGACTTACTTTGTTCATTATATTGTCCATTAACTAGACATTCACATATAAAAAAAGAGAACAAAAAAAAACACAAGCACTTCAATGATAGATATTACAAAAGAACAAAGATACAATTTGAATATCCTTGAAACATACAACTGTCCTCCAAGAAAATTTAGAAACCAGAGCCTTACAAGAGAGAGAGAGAAAGATATGCAGCAGCAGCAGCACCACCCATTTCCATATATAGACAAGGAAACTCAACTTGGAATGCATGTAACTTCAATTTCTATGCCTACAAAATGTAACAACATCAGCTATGTAGGGGTGTCGAATCGAATGCATCTTCTTCCCCCAGCCCTTGTATTGTAGTTGAATCATGGATCACCCCGAACCATATAACATGATGAGACATGGTTGCATCTTGGATTGACTCAATTGCGTGCCACCATCCGATTCAATAAACATGACGAATGAATCTTCGACACGACACGACAGGTTATGATTCACACACTAGTGAAGTGCTGGGCCAAGTCAATTTTTCCACATGCCAGAGAAGAGATTCGCAAGTTGACCTAACCTATAAGACACCACCTCTAGCTGTCAGACTTGTAAGTAATTACAAATGTAAGAAAACTTTAAAATATTTGTATCTATAATCGTTAATACCTATTAATATTAGATTATAAATACTCATTAATACACTTTAATATTGTATTATAAATATTCATTAATATCAGTATTATAAGAAAGTATACGACAATATACTACATCGGCTAAAAAAAATTAAAGTGACCACATTTGTAACTATTTACTAAGATTCGACATTTATTGTAAGTTTCACTTAAAAAATTAGCCAAACTCGCTCATCTCAACTAACAAATCAAATTTCCTAAGAACCTAACCTAGATCCTATCCTTTTATCCATGTTAGCAGATACAGAATACAGATACCTAGTCTTACCAGTTTAAAAGGCTGAACCTACTGCCAGTAGCAACAGCATTCCTATCACTTGGAAGCAGTTGAATTCTATCTGCATGCTCCATGATCCAGTCTGTGAATTCAGGGGATGATGCCCACTCCGCCAACGCCTGTTTGGTCGAATCCCTAGTTAAATCATCCCACTCTTTCTTTGTGAACTTCTTTCGGTTACGGGTTTTGTGGAAGGTTGAGTAGTAGTCCTGGTTTTGCGTCCCAGAGGACGGTGAAATCACCCCTGCAAGTAACACGTCAAACAATGAGAAAGGTAAGAGGCACTGAGGCAGAACCTTAATTGGAATCAACAGCGGCAACAGAAAGCAGCACCTTGAACAGGTGAATTCGACCAAGCTGGGCTGTGGCTATCAGAAACTCTCCATTTGCTTTTTTGTGGGCTTGATTGGCTAATCAATTGAGCGCGAGTCTGCTTCCCAACAATATGCTTAGTCTGCCGTTGCCAAGGGCTGCCATATTCAGAAAATGATTGATCCCTAACAAACATGAAAGAATTTGAGGAGATCAGTACTTTTTATATATATCAGAAACCATATTTCAGAACACACACAAAAGAACAACCTAGAGGCTCGATAAAGGGAACCCGGCCAAGGGAAACTATTACAAGAGTATTAATATATAGTAAAATAGTACATCACTTACTTGACCTTTTTTCTAAGGAAGTAATATGAACAGTTATTGCAATTTTTAAAAAAATAATAAGAACTGTTAATGCAATGATAAAAGGCACAAAAGGGAGGCAAAAGGTTTTCCAAGGTCCATCAAACATACTTGTTTTGCATGACATTTAGGAAAAATATGACCCCATATCTAGCCATAGAAACTTAAAAAAAAGGTCCAATATGCATTTTCCAAGATGAAGTTGAAAACGCCCATAAAATGTCCATATCCAATTAAAACAAGTGAAAGGTTTCAATTGTAGTAGATGTAGCAGAGTACAAAACTATAATATTGTTGCAGAAAAATAATGTTTCTTTAATTGAAAAATATTTGGAACTCACACCAAACCACGCCGCTTCAGAAAATAAATAGACGAGAAAATGACTTACATTGTACACCACCGCTTCAGAGATGAGATAAGATAGCAGGCCGCCCAACAACAAACAAAGGCACCAAGTGCTAAAGGAGCATCAGGAGTACTCTGTAATATAAAAGAACCACAGAACAGTTAAACAGTTATTTCTTTTTTTTATATCCATGACTGTGAGACATACTCCCTGACCCTACAACATTTGAATGTCAAGAAAACCCGTAGGAAATTAATTCCTAGGTACATGACGACCATTAATAAAACCCATCACTTATTAGTTTCCCAAAGCCCTCGGTCACTCCATGATGGTTCAGAACAGTTAAACAATTCACTGTTTTATTTTCAAGATACATCACAATTAATTTACACGGAAAAAGTTACTCCAACTGGACCTGATCAAAACAAAATATTTAGACAGTGTACACAAAAACTCAACTTCGTAACAATTCCCTCTCTTCCTTGATCCTTCTGTACTTTATTCAGGTTAATGGCATTTGTATTTCAATGTTTTAAAACGGTACACCGTACACTGTACACATCCAAAAATATATAAGCACGACACACCTGAAAGATAGACGTGGCTCCAATAATGCGCATTGCCCACTTTACAAACTGGGCTATACCAACATCAACATTTCCATCCTCTGAGATCACATACTTTCTGACAATCCAGTAACCCAGGGCAGCTCCAGATAGGACGATCCCCAGAAGTAAAAAGATAGCAACCTGTAAGCATATGACAAAGAAGGATCAAGAAAAATAATATGGTTGGACTTATAGGTCACTGATCTAATGAAAGGTAATTATTCTTTTGTATGTAGCATGCTGATTCAATTTAACCCCAGTCCTTTCATACATATATTTTGTTTATACCAGTAATTGTAAGTGTCCAGACTAGCTTACATGCACCTCGACTAAACTCACGTTAACACTGCATGATCCTACTAGATTTGGTTGTCAATGGAACTCATAAAAGTTTATTCATGCGTGTGATGGGAAATAATTAAGGCTCTTCTGTTCTTCCCCAACATAAACGAATAGATGATCCGTCTAAATAAAATTGAGCACCAGCACAACTGTCATATACCTTCTTTGCTACACCATAGGTACTTGAAACAAGGTAACCACGCCCGTCCCTAGGCCAGGTACCGGAGACATCGAAGAAGTAGTTTCACAAGTGAGTCTCGAACCTGGGACCTTGAGGGGAGCACACCCTCAAAGTCCAAGCCTTCAACCACTGCGCCACCCCTTGGGGACTTCTTTGCTACACCATAGGTTCCATGCACCCCAAGATCATAAGAGAAAAATAATAATAATAATAAGTATGACACCATTAAAAAAGCTTATACATATTGTAAGTTATAACAAACTCCAATATAAAGGAAAACTCTCTTTGTAAGTTATACATATTGTAAAAAAAAAAGCTTATACATATTGTAAAAAAAAAAGCTTATACCATTAAAAAAGCTTATACATATTGTAAGTTATACATATTGTAAGTTATAACAAACTCCAATACATATTGTAAGTTATGACACCATTAAAAAAGCTCATTTGTGATATTCATAGACAGTAAAGGAAAACAATGCTCTCTCCTTTTTCTCTCACCCCTCTCCTCCGCTGTTCGACCTCTCTTCCAACCCTCCTTCTGCGATGAAATCCTTCTACACCAGTGATGCCGATCCAGTCCTTTCCTCGGATCTCTACAATAGAAAGCAAGGATTATCTTGTGGAAATCGACAATCGATATAGAGGAAGTAGAGCCCGAATCACCGAAACAACTAGAGACAGAGCTTTCTTCCTATCCATTCAATGGCCTACCCTGCACTGGCTCAAAGACAGCTTCAACACTCTTCTTCGGGTCAACCTTAATCACAAATACTTCATAACCACAAGAGCTGATGACTACACTATCTGGGTTGAAAAGATTAATAACAGAAAGGGGTATTTTGCCGAAATTACAAAGATTGATAACAATGGCAGACGAAACAAGGTGGTGGTCCCCATCGGAGATGATAGGTGGGGTTGGCGAACTTTTCATACTCTTCTGGAAGGCTCAAACAAACCGAAAAACAGCTCGAAGCAATCTGATGGGAACAAAACAGAGCATTTAACGCCAACACTCTCCTCAGTTATTAATGAAGAAGCAATAACTGTTGGGACAGAGGTGAGGCCAAAAAACGTTGAAAAACAGAGTGCCCTCGAAAAGCCAACCTACAAGATTGTACTCACCAAAGGGAAGAAGATAATCGACCGCAATGAACCGCCCGCGACGAAGCTCCAACAAGACCCTCATGTTGCCCCTCGATACTCTGCTCTCGGCGACGTAAAGAAAAAAAATATTTGGGTTTATCGGAAGAAAATCAAGACATCAACCCCTCGGGAACTTGTAGATCCCTCCATCTTCAGCCATCGCTTCGTCTCGCCGGAATCTTCCGATCCTTTTGTTTCCGCAGAACTCGACATTACCGCAGAAATCGGAAACTCACCAAATGACGAATCGGTGACCGGAAACTCGCGCGAGGAACCACCGGCGTCGCCTGAAAAAGCTGCTTCAATCGAGGAGACAACTGCCGCTGCTCTGCCACTGGTTGTACCGAGCCACACGCCTTCTATGGTACAGGTTCTTTATGAGAGATGGGCCCCACCCCTGCTTTTATCAAATCGTTATCTCTCTTTAAACTTGGAATTTCCCTCTTTATCCAAAGGATATTCATCCGAACCAGACCCAACCACCCTCTACAAAATTCCCATCAACCTAAACCTGCCAAAACCGTCCTCCCTAACTAAAAAGCCATCCAAAT
>JBBMEF010000025.1:12278801-12294981 GCA_037832685.1 Sicyos baderoa
TCTGGTTCCTAGGAAGGAACCAATTCGATTTATTCAATTATTCATCTTTTCAGTCGATCTTGTGTTAGTTCATAACAGTGTCATACCTTTTTTGCTATGTAATACTCTAGGTTTCAAACACCACGGGAACGTAAGGGGAAAATAATAATAAGACAGACAGCATACAAGAAAAGAAAACAATAAGCTTATTGATATTATGTAACAAACTCCAATATATTGTAAGCGCACACTCTAGAAGGTAAGGTAAGAATCTCATTTGAAATGTGGTCAAAGGTAAAAGCTAGAGGAGCTTAGACTTACAGGATTATGCATCTCTTCTTGCAGTCCAAAATTAAGGAGAATCGAATTTACCAACATTGCGAAGTGGTGAACAAGATAGGATCCTGCTCCAAGCTGGAAAAGACAATGAGAAAACTTTCAAGTAATGCTTTAATTGAAAATTTGAAATACGTGAAGGTACAAATTTTGATTCCCATACTCACCACCGATCCATATAGAGTGAGATAAAAGACATTCTTCCTCCCAGTTGGCAACAACTTCATTCCCTACAACATTAATATACCAGCAAGGGGAAAAAGATTGTAAGCTTGTAAATAAGATACGAGCATGAAGGGTTCATCGACCATCAAATTGACTAACAATGGAATGACCTCAGATTTTTCATCCTTAACATCTATGAATACTTGCTAGTGAACCTTTTTTTTTGTTAGTGAACTTTGTATTATCTAAATCTTGTAAGGTAAAATTGTCCACTATTTCTTTTCAGTCCATGCAATTGCCAACTGTGAGTGCCGTATTAATAAGTTCATGTTAAAGAAGGTTTCAATTATTACAATGACAAATTGACATAGGATTATTTAGGCATCGAATTGTGATTAATTCATTGTTTATATAGCTGATAGGAACTGGGATTAGTGATCAGGGTTAATTAATCCTTACCATAAGTGCTAATTGGAACCTATGCTAAACTTGAGATAAGCCCTAATTTTTTTGAAGCTTAATTCGTCATGATTAAAACTATAGACCAAAATACAAGAAAATTAAAGTTTTAAAGACATAGTTACTTTTTGCACTAATCCTACCTTAAATTCTCTAACAAAGTTAAAATACACAACAAAACACTTAAACAAACTACCTACATATACTAGGAGTTTAAAAATAATTGTTATCTTTAGTACCTGAAAAAGAATAATTAAAACAACAAGGAAGATTCCGATAGCCATCAAACTACTGTAGTAAAAAGGAACCCAGCTGCTAACAACAGGAGCAAGAAGAAGCAACATAAATCCCAATGCTAGGAAGAGTATGCGCCACAGTTGAAAATCTGCAAGAAGTTGGAAAAATATTTAGCATAAATGTAGAATAACGTAAGACTGAGGAAGCTCAATAGCCAATGTGGCAAACACCTTCTTCAATAGCAATTGTGACAGGACCATCTAGAAGTGTGGCATTAATAACTTTAACATCAACAAATCTGATTCCATAAGGTGACATGGTAGAGCGCCATAATCCCTTTTGAAAAGTTTTCCACTGATCATCTTCACACTGACACAATCCAAGTGAACTGTTCCTGCATGGTTTACAAATAAAAGTTTTAGCAGTGTTGTCTTGGAATTTTTGCTTGTAGCTTCACTAGTATTCAATGTTTCCAAAAAAAACTTTGAATCATAACCCTTGAGACTCACTCGTGAAAAGTGCAAATAGAAAGAAACATCAAAACTGATGTCTTCTTTGGTTCATAAGAGGTTAGTGAGTAGTGAATATCAGACTATGGTACTCCACTTACCAGTGAAAACAAACCTGAATTTTCGCATGTTTTATTTCAGGTATAGCAACAGAAGGAACGGAAGTGACACGAAAAGAACTGGAAAAACTTCCAAGTTTTAATCTTGAAAGACCAGATATCTGAACACGATCACATAGTATACCACTGGCTCCAGGAAGTGAAGCTGGAAAGAGTTCTTCTGCCGGGTGGTCGAGGTCAATACCTAATAATAGAAACGTTGAGATTGAATGCTAAATAAGAGCCTTCGAACAAGAAACACATAATGGATACGAAATGCCCGAAATAACAATCCGAGAAAATGTTGTTATTACGTCAATCAACAATCTCGACGTCGTATATAAATAAAGGAATTAAAGTAGTAGTATGGTTATGATACGAAGACCTTGAAATAGTTTTATGCAGAAAATGATCCAATATGAAACTCAATTGAAAATCCCGAACACACCCAGTTAAGTTCGAGAGATGAGCATATAAAAGAGATATCATAAACCCTAATGTGCAGTCAAATCACTTAAACCCCCATGAACATATGATAAACTCAAAAAAGGCAGCAAGCAACGAAGAACAGTAAAAAGGCAAAATCGAGCTCCCCCAATAGACACAAGCTAAATAGGCTCCCGTAAAGCAAGCACGAACACAAAAACCTTGCAAAAAAAGTGAATAAAACGAAGATCGAAAGTAAAGAGAGGTAAGATACTGTTGAGGGCGGTGAGTTGAGCAGCGTGGCCGAGAAGGAGCAGCGAGAAGGGGAGAATAAGAGGCAGAGTAAGGGAAGATGGGGCGGCCATGGAACTTGCTAATGGTGCTTGCTTGGTTGCTAATGGCGGCCTACGGATTTGAATTCCCTGCTTTCTGATTTCGCCGTCTTCCACTGCTCCGATTGCGTCCGCGCCAAGCAGTCACCGTCGGACGGATTTCTCTGTCTGGGCTTCGCCCTCTCCAAAGCCCATTTACAACTCAAACACCAATATTCAAATATATTATGGACTTTGGCCCTTGGGTGTTAAAATTCAAAATTTTAATGGATTTTTTCTTTTTTAATTCCATCCCTTATTGAACTCTAGACTCATTCTATCATTCATAAAAAATCGTATGTTATAAATGAATTATTTTAAAAATTATGTTGCAAATATAATAGAAGAGTTAGATCGTGCTGCTAAGGTAAATTCTCTTTATTTAATTATTATTTTTAAACTCTTATTTTCTAATATTTCTTAAATAAGTCTTTAGAATATATATCATTATAAAATTATGTCATCTATTTTTTTTGTTGGTTTTAATTATCTATCTACTCTATGAAAATTGAATTATATCTATTTTTGTTATTTTAATTATTTTGTTTTATGGAAGTCAAATCTATTTGTTCTTATGTTTTATAATTGAGATCGTCTATATGAACCATGAATGTAGGATTAATAGTAAGTGACTTTTGATTGAATATTTTATTTATTGCATTGATATAATAATGGTTGGAGATTTTGTTAAGTATAGTGTATGACTAAATTGATGAAAGATATTTATATTTGCAATGTATTGATAAATCCGATGACTCAACTAAGTCAACTCAACCTAACTAAAAAATATAAAGGTTGAGTTGTCTTTTTAATTGGGTTGGGTTGATAAAATGATGAACTCAAATTTTTTTTGTTGGTAAAAAAATCCCCTCAACCCAACCCAAAATCCATATACACTCAAGGCATTTTTTATGACTTGTTCAACTTTAAAAAGAAAAGTAATAATTAAAAACAAGCTTGTAGTTTAATAAAATATAATATATCATCTAATTTGGTAAAAAAATAATTAAAATAAAATCGGACTCCTCAAAAAAAAAAAAAAAAAGAGCAAAACCCTACCATAATTGAAAACTAACAATCATTCATTGAATGGCATTGACAATTGTACAAAACTACACCTTTTTTTTAACAGATACAAAACTAAACTTATTTTTCAATTGATCACATTATTCAGAATAGTAGCCAAATATATCTACAAGCCAACATCTATTTTCTCACAAACAAGTACTAATACCACACAATCATGCAAAACCATTCTCATACTTGCAAACCATAACAAAAGAGAAAAACAGGACAACTTATTAACTTTTAGCCTTGTCACAATCACTCAACTCTAATGCCTTGTATCTCAAGAGTATCAAGCTTCTTGGGTCTTTTGTAGTACTTCAGCAACAGAGAACTGCAAACAACACTAACAGAGGAGGCTGCCATTGCTGCTCCTGCAATCCATGGCGGTAACCTAAACCGAGTTGACGGGAATTGGACTCCAGCTGCAATAGGAATGCCGAGGAGATTGTAACCGAGTGCCCAAACGTAGTTCAAACGGATCCTGGAGAACGTTTTCCTTGAAAGGTCGATGGCTGTAATGACATCCTCCAAGTGACTTTTCATGAGAACTATGTCAGCTGCCTCAATGGCAATGTCTGTGCCTGCACCAATTGCCATTCCAACATCTGCAGCTACAAGCGCTGGGGAGTCGTTGATCCCGTCGCCCACCATTGCCACCGTATGACCCAAAGACTGGATGTCAAGGTTCAAAACCATGCTTAGTGAAGGATGTTAGAGAGGGAGAAAACAGCATTAACACTTATAAACTTGTACAAAAGTTTGGTGCTAGTTTGTAATTGAAACTCAAATGTGGGTGAGAATCATGTATAACCAGCAACACAATCTACCATCATGAATGCCAATGATTAAAACGGCATTGCATGTAAAATGTGTTATTTTACGATTCCTAAGAGCGATCGGTTAAAGATATTTGAGCTCTCAAATACTATGTTTCTCTCTAAAACTCTGTTACTAATCTTTTTTCTCATTAGGTGCAATCTTTTTAGATTAGGGCTCATTCTTGTAGAGGAACTTTTTAATCGGGCCGTTTTTTATGTCTTTATAGTGTTGCTTTTTCATTATAAAGTTTGTAGGTGGCAACATCTACCAAAGTTTAAAAGTTATAGGCATCTTATATAACCTTATATTTCAAACTAACATCAAAACCAATTAAACCAACTCCAAGAACAATAGTTTAAACTCAAGGCAACAAGGGGATGTGGTTCCAGTCAAACTTTGAAGTGGTTATAATTTATAATAAGTTTCTATTTGGAGAAAATGTAGGTACCTGTAATCTCTTCACTTCCTCTGCTTTCTGGTCGGGTTTAGCTTCTGCAATTACGTCGTCAATCCCAACCTGATTGGCTATGGAGTTCGCTGTTCCCCAATTATCACCTGTCACCATAATGGATTTAACTTTCATGGCCTTGAGCATGGAAATAACCTCACGAGCACTTGGTTTTAGTGGATCAGAAATGGCAATAACCCCGGTTAATTTCTTATCAATGGATACCAAAATTCCAGTTTGAGCCATTTCTTCGATTTCTTTTAGTATCTCTTCAGCTTCAACGGGTATGAAAATGTGCTCATCTAACATTAGACTTTTGTTGCCTGCAATTACTTCTTTGTTCTGAACGATGGCCTTAACTCCATGTCCAGTAATGGAGATAAATTCTAGTGCTTCGGGCCAAGTTTGGTTATCGTCCTGCTCTTTAAACTTTTTAGCATATTCAACAACTGCTTTGGCCAATGGATGCTCGCTGTTTATCTGATTCAAATGCAGAATAAATAAGTTTTAGAGTTATGAACTTATGATATCTCTGACATAAATTCCGTGGGTAGAAGGAAAATTTAAGTAACCAAGCTAACCTCAGTTGCAGCGACTAGTTCATAGAATTCTTTGAGAGCCATCTTTTTTACCATCTTTTTTAGTAGCTTTGTGTAAACCACAACCGGCTTCCCGACCGTAAGAGTTCCAGTTTTGTCAAACACAATGCAATCCACCTACAAGTTATAATTGTCATCAACATTATATTAAAATACTCGAGAGAACAAAGTAGAATAATGGCCTCAAGATTATCAACAATCAACAGAAATCAGCTAAACTAAATCATTCTGTAAGTCTGTCTTGTAGTGGGCTTTTTTAAAATGAGTTGTGGTCGTGGGCCTTTTCAAATGAGCTATGGCCAACTTTGCAAATATAACAGATTAACAGGCAAGATGCATGGGCTGCAAGTTGGGCTGCTACAAGATTTTGGGCTTGCTACATCAACAACACTTTCCTGGAATTTTTTACGGCTTTTGGGCTTCATGTTTTTGTTGTGTGGTTCATTTTTTGTATCCCCACCTTGAGAACAAGGTGCTTTAAAGGGCGAGTAATGATAGGTTAGGACCTTAGAAGTACTAAAAATATATTAGGAGCATGTGTGCAATTAGTTAGGAACTTAGGAGGATAGTTATATATTATGATCATAAATAGAGAAGGTTAGTTAGTGGGAGAATCACCTTGGAAATATGTGAATTAGGGCTTGAGAGATCTCAAGAGTTGGGGAGGGTCCCACTACCTCTAATCACTTGGTTTATCATGTATCCTTGTTATGGTTTGTTATTAATAGATCCGGATTCTATCATGTTGTTACTGGTAAAGATGAAAAACTTGGAAGTGAGATTATAATATTTTACCTTGTGAGCACTCTCTAATGCTTGCCCCCCTTTAATTAAAACACCTTTTGACGCACCGACTCCTGTTCCAACCATGACAGCAGTTGGAGTTGCCAGGCCCAAAGCACACGGGCATGCAATGACCATAACTGATATGCCAAATTGGAGAGCCAGTTCAAAGCTATCCATGGAAGAAGGTATCCAGGACTTTGGGTAGCCACCATATTTTCCAGTAAGAAACCAAACGAGCCATGTCGTCAATGAAAAGACTATAACCTACATAAGAGAGATCAGAATTGAACTTTGAGTTTGACATAATTTTTTTAAAAGAAAAAATACGAAATCCACAGTTATATCCTACACTATGAGAACAAAACTGAACTTACTCTTTTACATATATAGTTAAGGAGAAAAACCACAACACAATGGTTCAGGCAACCAAGGATAACTAAACAGTAAAAAAGGATAACTCAAAAAAGCCTCTTTCCAAGGTTCTCACCAATAACAGAAAACTCTTCTACTATCCTATGAGTTTCAAAGGAATTCACGGAAGTTAATACATTTATGCATCACTCTTGGAATACCTAGGGGCAGATTTCTCTGTTTTCCCTAATCAAAACTATGAAGATGCATCAAATTATTAAAAAAAAAGAAGTTAGCGCAAAACATACTGACCATTGGCACAAAAAACTTAGAGATGCGATCTGCAATTTTCTGAACTGGAGCCTTGGCCATCTGAGCTGATTCAACGAGTCGAACAATCTGTGAAAGAGCACTTTCAGAGCCAACGTGTGTTGCCCTCACATGTAGAACTCCATTCTCATTCAAAGTGCCTCCAATCACCGAATCGTCCCTTCTTTTTGCCACTGCCTTGGCTTCCCCAGTAATCATGCTTTCATTGACATGACTTTGTCCCCAAACTACAACTCCATCAGAAGCAACCTTTGCCCCCGGAATGACTTTAATCACATCATTCTTTTGTATCAATCTACTATCAATTTCTTCTTCCCTAATGATATTTCCATCATTATCAAAAGTAAGCAAGGTCGCTGTTTCAGGCACCAACTTCATAAGCTTGGCGATAGCCTCTGATGTCTTTCCCTTAGCCAAGACCTCTAGATATTTCCCAAGAAGAATGAATGAAATAAGCATGGAACTGGTCTCAAAAAAGTCCGTGGCCATAAATTCACTTGAGGTTGCAGATCTTAAGACCATGTAGACTGAATAAAAATATGCTGCATTAGTCCCCAGAGCAATCAATACATCCATATTTGCAGAACCATGGCGCAATGCTTTGTAAGATCCAGTATAGAACCGCCATCCAACAACGAACTGTACAGGAGTTGATAACACCCACCTCAACAGCTCCCCAACAGTCATCATATTGACAATTTTGGCATCTAGGCCATTCTTAATACCAGGTATATAAGTGAAAACCATAGAGCTTAAAAATACTGGAATTGTAAATATCAGACTCCATAAGAATGATCTGTAATATTGCTTGATTTCCTCCTTTTTATAAGCCTCTCTGTCATGTTCTTCAGGAAATATTGTTGCCTTCAATTGACCAGACCCCGTCGATTCAATCACTTGTATTATATTCCGAGGTCCGGTAACACTTGGCTTGTAAGACAAAGAAATTTTTCTGAGTACAGGGTCAATATCGATTCCTAGAACTCCAGGAAGTTCCTCCAGAGTGCTCCCAATCAATCTCATTGAATCCTCAGATCTCACTCCATCAACTTGGAGCTGTATCTTGCTCACATCTTCTTCTGTGCTAATAAGTACAGCTTCAAATCCAGAATCTTCAATGGCTTGGAGAAGTTGATTATAGTTCAAAATTCTTGGATCGTAACAAACCTCTGCCTCTTCCGTGGCTAATGCAACTTGGGCATTTTGAACTCCACGAATCGCTTGTAATGTAGACTCCACGGTTGAGGAGCAAGAAGTGCAAGTCATTCCAATCACACGAATTCGACATCTTTCAATCATATCATCATCGATTATACTTGCTTCAAAGCCTGCATCGTTAATTGCTTCACATATTTGATCCACCTGTTGTATGCAATGCATAGACAAGAGGAAATGAAGAGCTTAATTCCTATGCAACACAGTAATCATAAAGTCCATGAAATGAAATCAAATCTATTAAGGTTAAAAAGTGCAAATTGTAAGGAACAAAAAACATATAATACTAATCATGGGACAACCAAATAATTCAAAAAAACAACAAAAGAACTGCATAATTAATTGTTTAAAATAATTGAAGTACCAGAAGAGCTCTAATCGTTTCAATAAACCAAGCATTAAAGTTGAATAGTCAAACCTGGAGCATTAAACAAACAATATAAATCCCTCACCAATCCATGCCGCAATCCAATGGATTAAAAAACACGCAACGTAAGGCAGGCAATACTTAACTTGTACGTGGTCCAACATTACATCATTCAAAACATCGATTCCAAAATCACAAGAAATCAATAGAGAGAGAAGAAACATACGTTGACGAAGCTAGGGTAAAAGTGGACGCGAGCTTTGGCATTCAAAACATCGACGACGGCTTCACGGATGCCAGGGAGGCGCTTGATCGCCTTCTCGACGGAGCCGGCACAGGCGGAGCAGGTCATTCCGGTGACGGAGAAGAAGGCGGTGGAGTCGGTGGTCGGCAGGGCGTTGTCCGCGCCAACGGGATACTTGAGCATGGACGGATAGCGAGGGCGCGGCAAGAGAGTGGAGCGTTCGTGGGTCCGGATACATGCCAAGGACCAGAAATTGGTCGCCATGGATGAGATTGAGAGAGAAACCAGAAAGAGAAAAAAGGCGAATTGCAGAAATGCGTTACGAAAAGGAGAGGGAAAGTGGGTGCAATTTTCAACTTTAAACTCTCACAATATTAATACACCCACATACCATTGACTTTCTATTCTCTTTTTTTTTATTGTTGACCACGTCACCAAATTTTTATTCTATTTGGTTTATATATTTTTAAATAAAATAATTTTTTTATTCTTGATAATAATATTTAATTTTAATTCTTAATATAATAAATTCATTAAATACATAACATGATAATTAGACTAAATTTTAATATATTGATGAAAGAATTATTTTAGTTTAAGGTAAGTTTAATTTTTAAATCAAATTCAAAAGACATAAAAATAAAAATTAAATATTATTAAAATGAGAGAGATAAAAATATTTAATTTTGAATTAAGTTTTTGTAAATCTTACTCACTAAAACTAAAAACTAATTTACATATCTAATTACATAAAATCAAATTTAGTGTGTAGGGGGTTTTAAAAGAGTTGGAGTAGAATACTTATTCCTCAATTAAAAAAAAAATGAAATGCGTTAGTTGGATTCTATACTCTTTTAACTTTAAAGACACGGAGTAATAGCTCCGACGGTATTAATATACACCTAATAACTTAGAGGTCTTAGGTCCAAGTATCCCCATCTTAAATTATTGTAATCTAAAAAAAAATAAAAAAATTCAAAGTCACAGTCACCATTCTCTTTTTTACTTTTTATTGATATTTTATTGGCTTTATTTGTATGCTCTATTTTATGGTTGAAATTATTGAATGAGTTAGAAGTCAAGTTTATTGTGCTTTCATATGAGGTTGTTTGTTGATTAGGAATAAGAAAAGAATAAATAAGAGCAATAATTCAACCGGTATCGATACATTTAAAGTTTTAATATATTTTGTTAAAATTTATTAAAGCTTTTCGTCCAGTTTCATTTTAGTTCATAACCACCCTTAGGTTTTCATTCATGATTGAATATGATTTCTTTTTCTTTTTGAAATATGAATCTAATCCTACTTTTGAAATCCAAGGGAGTATGAACAAAAATATATACTTGAGCTAGATTTTAGTTAGACAATTTTAAAAAGAAAAATAAGGACAGGGACTAAAATATTTTTTTTATACAAGTCCAAGGACTAAAAGCTCAAACTACAATGTTTTCATTTGCTAACTCTTGTAAGCTCAAACTAAACTTTGCTAATTTTGAAAAGTAAAAAACAATGCCAAGACTAAATCAACCAAACTGTTCTTTTAACTGATCAGTGAAGAAGCTCATGCCAGCAGGAAGAATGTATGAAGATCCTACAATTGAGATGTATAAAATAAAAGAACCACTTTGTAATAATTAACAGATTGAGAGTTTCGGTGAGACGGGAGACCCGTCGCTGCTACGATATTCTCCGCACCAAGCGTCCTGAACCTGAGCAGCAAACTGCAAATTCCAGAGAACATCTTCAATGGAAGGTCTAGTTACTGGATCCTTGAGCAGACACCTGACACAAACTTCCATCATCGTCTTCAATGATTGATCTAAGCATTCGTTTTGAACGCTGGGATCGACTATACTCTTTCGAGCAATGCTGTCGGATGAAATGGCTTCTTGTAACTGTACACATCAAAGAACATTAAAAAAAAAAAAAAACTTATGTAACTGTATACATAATGTCTACTTTGACATATAGTGTTGGACTAATTTCATCTACAACTGAAAGTCGAGTACACTTGCATACACTCACACATGCGCACATGTCGAAAAGCTAAATAATCTTTATTACCTTCTCTCTTAGAGTATTGATTTCATTTTTCGATTTGAAGGCTCGCCCACGGATGATTTCTAATAGTATTACTCCAAAGTCATAGATGTCAGCTTGAGCTTCTTGATTGATCCTGTGAAGTAACAAAACTGAGAGTCGACTTCATAGAATAGTATTACTCCAAGAGATTTTGTGCATATAATACTTTTCATTTGATTCTAAGTTAAGAGCGAATATCCATTAAACACATCCATAGCCAACCTTTCATTGTCACCAGGATCTTTGGATCCAGTGGAAGATGTTCCCCGACGAACCTGAGAAGTTATCCGGGTCGTTATGAACTAGAAAGAACAAAAGGAGCCAAGGAGATGATTAGACTGCCCAACAGAAAAAAAACACTTCTTTGTTGTACCTTAGCCATGCTCTCAGCCATAAGAGGAAGGTTGTAGCTGCTAATTTTTGCAACAAGGTTTTGATCCAGTAATACATCTGTTATTTTAATTTTATTTGAATATACACCAGCAACCGTGTGCAAGAATTGGACGCCTTTCGCTATTCCTACCGCTGCTGCTATACGTTGTGTCCAAGTAAGCGACCGCCTCGAATGCCTCTCTGCAATGCATTGTGTGAAAAAAACATATATAGCACTAAGCTTGAATAGTGTAAGTGCAGAAATGAAGTCAATAATAAGAAGCAAACTATTAATGTTCATAGAGTACCAGATATCCAGCTTTTCAGAGTGCCATTAGGGACGTATTCGAAGACGATAAATATTCTGCTGACACTCGAATCTTCCAAGTACAGCTCAAAGCAGTGTCCGAGAGCACTAACCAAATGGCGGTGTCTGAGTTTCGAGATAAGGTCTATATGATGCGTGAAGTTTTGCACACTATATCTTCTTTTCATTTTAAGGCATCTAATAGCAACAAAAGAGCCATCCTTCAGCTGACCTCTGTATATCTGATAACAAAAAAGAAAGCACAAAGTCTTTGATGAGAAGATTTTTTTAGTAATCAGACAAAAATTGCAAGAGACTAAGTGTACAAAAAGCACTTCATTCATACCAAGGAATATATGATCTAAAAACTGTTCAGTTGAAATTCAAACAATGGAAGTTGAAGCAAAAAGAAGTTTCTAGTTTTGTCTACTGTTTTTTTTTGTTTTATATCCGTGACTGTCTTGATCAACTTGCGCGCGCACCTCGACTAATGTCACAGGACATAACATCTGGCCCTACAACATTTGGATGTCAAGAAAACTTGTAGGAAATTAATTCCTAGGTAGGTGGCCACACCCAAAGTTTTGCCTACTTTTAATAGAATATGTTTACCTATATTCAGTTTCATAAGAAACAGAGAAAAGTGTACTGAACAAAGAATGAAGCTACTGTATCAATAAAACCTTACTTAGACTTTAAACTATAGTATCATGCTCTTATACAAAATGAAAGAGTTGGGTATCATAAATAAGATTTGTGTCAAACCTGTCCTTGAGAACCTTCACCCATGAAAGCAGAAGAGTCAAAGTTGTTGGTAGCTTCCTCAATCTCTTCATATGAGAGTACTCTATAAGTTGAAAGGCCGAGTGGCGCGAAATTCATGGTTTGTGATAAATATCCTGAAGATAAGGCGAGGGAGAAAGGAACAAAGTTCACAGAGTCAAATTCTGTAAGTTAATGTATCAATATGCATATGGGATTTCTTAGCTACTAAACTTATCAAATCAGTCATGGTACTTTCAAAGAGTAAATAAACAAAAGCATCAAATATAGAGCTTAAAGCTATTATTTTATACATCTTATATGTTATTATAGTCTGTTTTCTTCATTTTTTTGTTAATTTTGGCAGGAAGTTATGGATGTTAAAATTCCTTATAAATGGATTCTTAACTCAATTTGATAGGGTGGAATACTAGAAAACAGTAACAAAATATAAAAGCTTAAAATAACAGTCCAACAAATTTGCTCAATTCAGGTAGTTTTTCTGTCAAGGGGGAACATGTTGACAAAGTAAGAAGGTAATAGTCCATTAATTTTTGGTATGGTAATATCTCATAGTTTTAAGCTTCAAGGGATTGGTTTACTGTTCATTAACACAAATTTTATACATGACCAGCTTGGTGCAAGTATCTCAAAGTTTCTGCTTAATAAACTGCTGAATAGCATTTCATCTGTTTTCAAACTTGAATTGGTGGAGGCATGTGCAAGTAGGGATAAGAACTAATACGCCCCGTTCGTGAAAGACGAGATTAGCTAAACTACAGGTGGAAGGGGGAAAATGATCTTACTTGCATCAGAGATTAGCTTGGAGGTGTACCCAGAAGATGGATTCTCTACTATTAAAGTTGTTGGAGGTTTCTTCGACGTATTCATCTCATTCTTTCTTCTTACTACAAAGAAACCTATGCCAAGTATCACGATCACTCCAACGACACCGCTAACAATACACAGAGCGAGAACTGCCTTACGAGATAGGTCTTTCTTCTTTCCCTCAGGTACAATTCCCACAGCTAATGCCTCGTTTCGGCAGAAGGAAACTGGATGCTGCTGTTGTTCTCCAGTGACAAAACAATTCCTGGGATACAGGACAACCCTGTTCTTATTATCGGCTAGAAGACACATCGGCAAGCTTCCAGTCAAAAGATTTGAGGATAAGTCCACAACTTTAAGTTCCTCATTGCAAGAAATATTATCATAAAGCATTCCTGTGAGCTTGTTCCCAGATATATTTAGATAGTAAAGAGATTGTAGAGAAAACAATACTGGTGGCAGCGGTCCAACCAAAACATTCGAAGAGACGTCGAGATATTGAAGCTGGTAAAAGGAGTTAACTTCAA
This sequence comes from Sicyos baderoa, assembly GCA_037832685.1. Classification (NCBI taxonomy): domain Eukaryota; kingdom Viridiplantae; phylum Streptophyta; class Magnoliopsida; order Cucurbitales; family Cucurbitaceae; genus Sicyos; species Sicyos baderoa. The sequence goes on from JBBMEF010000025.1 coordinate 12,292,488, forward strand.
CAGGGATACTAGATCTGAACTTATTGTTACTCAATTTAAGAGTAACCAACTTATTGCCAAGTTGAGGGAATTCAGGTCCAAAGCCATTGTTTTCCAATTCAAGTACTTGAAGGTTTGTCAAAGTACTGAGGTCAGGCAACTCCCCATAAAAATGGTTATGTGAGAGTGAAAGAACTCTAAGATTTTCCAACTCACCCAGTGAATTGGGCAAAGATCCATTGAGAATGTTGTGTTTCAAGCTCAAAACGGTTAGAAGCGGAAGCACGCGGAACCAGTCCGGAAGCTGTCCCACAAGCATGTTATCGTCAAGTATAAGTGTCCGTAGGCCGGGTAGCAATGAAATCTCCTGAGGGATGACCCCATATAGGAAATTAGAGCTCATGTTTAGTATTTCCAGTGATGGTAAATGAGCAATTTTACCAGGTATTGACCCCCATAAACCAAGAGAAACTAATGTAAGGACTTTCAAATCTGGAAGCTTAACAAGGGCATTAATGAAAGAGTTCATCGAAAAGTTGCGAGGTAACAGAAGAGCTCCTTTCTTGCCAATTATATGCAATTGAGTCATGTTTCCCTCATAGCATACAACCGTCACAGAAGAATCCGGTTCGAGGTTGCAAAAATCTGTGCTGTTATTCCAGCTACTTAACACATCTGGGAAGTTCAGAAGTTGCTGTATTCTTAAAAGGGTCCGAGTCTGCGACGATTGCAGCTGCTGCGAAAGATCGACTCCAACAAAAAGGATGACGATAACTAGATACACAGAATCACGAAATACTTGAGCCATAGGTCCTATGAACAGAACCAGTTGAAGGATGAAAAGTGAACTAGATTTCAGAAGCCAGTAAATTGGAGCAGCTTGTTAGCATCAACACCACTCTGAATGACAACAATGCTGTTTAGAAAAGTTGTTTCAGTCTATGAAGTCGAAACCCGAGTTTCAATACAAAATGCAGATACCCTGGAGCAGAAAATTCAAGGAGTGCCAATAAGCATTATTATGATAACAAGCAGAATTAACATTCAATTAAGAAGATAAGATACAAAAAATATTCTTAGAAATCAGAATAGAAATTTCTCAACCAAAAACTGTAAACTCCCTCTGTCCAGAAGCAGAAGAGACATCATTCTATGTTTTTAAATACTAAGAAAAGCATTAAAAAAATAAAAAATAATAATAACTCCTTAACTTGACATACAAAATGTGAGTTTGAGAGTCTCATCATGCCAACATGCAATCTTGAAAACTAAAAGAAACTGTATTTTTCCTCAGCAAAAGCCAAGAACTGTAGATTCAGCTAATAATCAAAATCTACACTCAATAAGAAGCTATTCACCACAAAACCCCCCAACAAACAAAGCCACAATTTCTATTACCAATCTGACACATACCCATGTTCAAACCTAGCAGAAAGATCATTTTTTTAAAAAAAAAAACCTCATTTTAATCCAAAAAACTCAGGTCTTTAAGATAACCCATTTGGGGAAAAGCAAAAGAATTAGAACCATACATCCACATAACCCTCCAGAAGAAGGTGCAAAATCCCTCTGACACAAATCACAGAAGAATCCACACAAATGAGTCAATTTGAGAGACATAATTAGAAGTGAAAAAGAACAAAAAAGAGAGTGAAATCATGACTCAAACATGAAAGAAAACAACAAAATTGAACTTACCCAGTTGAAATGTTGAGTAAAGAAAGAGGATGAGAAATGTGGATTATCATCATGAGTGATGAGATCATGAGATGTGGTTAAAGACAAAAGGGAAGCTCTGACTGAGAAGAAATAAAGCAAAAGGAGGGGAAAGATTCCTGAAGGGAAAATAAAGAGAGAATAAGTGGTCTTTATTCCCTCAAAGTGACATAAGAGCAATAATAATCTCAAAGAACAGAAGATTTGAGAGAAAAAAATGAGATTAAAATATAGAAGAAATTGAATTGATTTTGGGAATGTGGGGTTTATGGAATTTCTGTGGTTTATGTCAGATTTTGGCTAACAATGTCTGTTCATTTTGCCGCCATTTTCTGCCATTTTCGTTGCTCTGCTACTACTAAGCATTTTTTCAATCAAATCCTAACATAAATGTTTGGGAAGGGAAGAAAGAGCACATAAACAAGTTTTTTTTTTTTTTTTTTTTTTTTTTTTTTTACGAGCTATCTTTTTTATTGGTTAATATCTTGTACAACTTAGTAACTAAATGATTACAAGTTTGAATCTTTTTTCTTAATATTTTTTTTTGATACAATAATATTAAGGGAGGAGGATTCAAACTTATAATTCATGGTTACTAGGTCGTACAAGATGTCAGTAGGGCTATGATATTTTTGGCTTCTCAGTATTGTTGTATAAATATAAAAAATGGTCTATTTACATTTGACATGGTATGGATTGAAAATCTCTAACAAAAAAAATTTACAACTAAGGCCCCGTTTGATAACCATTTGGTTTCTTGTTTTTGGTTTTTCAAATTTAAGCCTATTTTCTCTCAAAA
>JBBMEF010000025.1:12306104-12323475 GCA_037832685.1 Sicyos baderoa
CCGATAGACTCCATCAATAGTGTTTGATAGAATCTATCAAAAAAAAGTTGCTATATTTGCAATATTTTTAAAAAGTTACTATAATTCAAATTCAGAGTAGGAAAATTGTTATACAGCGCAAATTCCCTAAAAGTTAACATTGCTCTAGTAATTGTTATTTTATTTTATTTTTTTGAGAAAATTTCTAATTATTATTATAGTCAACATTAAGTCGTATAACTTATGATTTTTGTTTTAAATAACTAAAATTGAGCATTATTAAAAACGTGACTAAAACTAAACATATGAATCAAATAATAATAAACACTACAAACCAAATAACTAAAAATGTATTTTTACAAAGCTTGTTTTAGAGATTCATAGTTGTAAATAATTTTAAATCATGAGACTCGAACTAATGATCTCTTTGTTTCTAAGTTATAAATGATACTACTAAAGATGTTGGTCATGTTTGTTGAGATTCATAGTTGTTGAAATTGTAATATATGTGTTTTTTGAAAAAATGAAAGTATGATGATAACTTATGATTATTCAAACAGTAATTAATGAATTCAACTAATCGGTGCACAACCGATTGAAATATCATTACAAAGATAGTTTAAGTTTTGAAAGTATATTCTCATCAATATCACAGGTTTAAGGTGGTTGTGGGAATTAATTTATCGAATAACATTGCCATACTAAAGTTAAAATATGTTAGAGAAGTTCAAATTGGCTTAATTGAATTCTAAATTTATTTTTACTCAAATTTTGTATTAAGAGTTTTATTTTTTCTATGATGTATTTCATATTTTTTTAATAAAGTATGTAAATATTAGAGAATTTGTACTAAATAGTAACTTTAGGACCATCTATTAGAATTATAGTACATTTTTATCAAAAATTGGTTTATAGCAAAATTCGGTGTGATTGAACTCAATCGAACTCAATCAATAACTAGTGATTGAACTCGATCAGTTTGATTAGTGATTAAGCTCATCAATCACTAAACAATCATTTGGAATTTTGCTATAAACTAATTTTTGAAAAAAATGTGGTATAGATGCAATTTTCTCTATTTTTGTTATACATAAAAAAACCCTAAATATTAACTAAATTAAGAAAAAATCAAAAGATATTATTATTATTTTTAAATTTTGGCTTTATTTTAAAAGAATGTAGTTTTTTTAGGGGATTTTTCATGTATAACAAAAATTGGCTAAAATATTACTTCTATAACACAAAACTAAAAATAATTGCGCATATACCAAAAAAATGGAAATAGTAAGTGATTGAGTCCAATCAAAGTTCAATCACTAGTTATTGATTAACTCAATTAGTTGAACTTAATCACTTAACAAACTGATTCAATCGCTAGTTATTGATTGAGTTCGATTGATTTCAATCACTCGAATTTTGGTATAAATGAATTTTTGATAAAAATGTGCTATAATTTTAACAAATGGTTCTAAAGTTGGTATATATAACAAATTTCTTTTTTTTTTAAGATATAAATATCAAAGTAAAAAAAAAAAAATGATATAATAGTCTTACCATAAACTCAATTCAAAACAAATTTCAATCAAGAGAATTGATATTTGTTCTCCTATACCTGATATATACTAAAAAAATATATATATAAAAAAAAGAAAATTTACCAATAGTAGCATATTCTTCCTCCTGTATTTTACAATTTTTTTTTTTTTTTTTTTTGCTATACATCCAAAATCCTCAATAAAAAATAAAATAAAAACGAAAACAAATCAAAAGTAAACAAATCGTCTAATTCTTTCACGCCCTAGCATCTTCTTCTTCTTCGCGGAAAAGGCCGTTCCCGACGCCGCCCAACAACTCCATCGGACGGTAGCAAGTAGCGCCGGCAACCGCCGACGAACATCTCGGCTAAACCCTAGTGCGTTGTTCATCGGCGTTTCTGTTTTCTCCTGCCTTTCCTCTTCAAACGGCGACGCAGCGAGGTTCATGACCCATTGATTGCGCGATCAGAAGCAGTTTTGAGCAAAGAGGTGACTTTCGAATTAATCTTTATTAGTTATTGTTTGAATTTAGGCTCGTTTGTGCGTTGATAGACTGTATTTTAGTTCGTTTACGTTATTTCACGAAATTCTAGCTTGGACCCGCTCAAGTTTGGACAACAAAATCGAACCCGAATTGACTTAAATTTTGCCTCCCCAATGGTAGCATGATTTGAGTTCATAGTTCTAGGTCATTTGAGTGTTGTGCAGTAAATTTGGGCACTTAAGTCTATTTTCAAGTTACTTTTTAGGATTCGAGCGTATTTGACGAGCTTTGGTGGTAGATTTTTGGTTAGACCTTTGCGAATACTTTTTAAGTACCTTAACATAGTTCTTAACAATTGGAATCTCTTTGCTTTTCGATTTGGATTGGTTTTAGAATGTTCAAACTTATCTTTAAGGTGATATTGGGCAAGAACAACCTTTCTAGACACTTTTTGGATTTTGGTTATGGTCCTCGTCCCTAATTCTAATTTAAGTCATATTTTGTATCGTTTAGGGGCTTACTTGGGAATAGTTTAGAGATGATTCAAATAAGTGAAATTTCACTCGGTGTGTCTGTTTAAATGCACGAAGCATGTTGGGTTATCCAGTTCCTTCTCCATTCCTTGGTTTGCTCTCGGAGGTTCTCATCCTTCTTTTGTTAATTAATGGAGCTCCTTGGGATTTTTTGGCCTTTAATCTTAAATTTGTGAGCCTCCCAGGAAAGGAAGGGAGGTAAATGTCAAAAGGTGCGTGCTTTATTATGCGAGCCTCACCTGGGACAAGCGAGACGCCAAAAGTGCGACTTGTGCCTGTTAAAACATTGTAGTTGAGTTTTTTGTTTGGTTTTTATAATTTCACTTTCTATGGCACAAGGTAATTGTGAGTAAGTACGAGTCTTTATCTCCTGATTGGGTGGCTTGTAGGGGGTGTGGCACATCTAGAAATCCTTGGAAAAGTATTACTGAGGAGTATATTTCATTTTCTAATTTCGTGTCTAGTGTTGTAGGGGATGAGTGGGAATTTTTTTTTTGTGACGAAACGTGGTTGGGAGAGGAGACATTCCTCTTTGTTACAGATTTCTTGTTTTTTTCATATAACGGGTATGAAACGTTGTTCGGTTGCTGAGGAGCCGTGTTGGCTCTTACTAGTCCTCATTCTTTAATCTCCTTGGGGTTCCAACATTCTTTATCCGATATGGAGACTTTTGAGTTGGTAACCCTTCTTGATTTTGCGGGGGAGCTTCTGCTGTGTAGTGGGGTGCAAGTGCAACAAATGCTGTATTCTTAATCCAACTTTATTTATCACTTGCATGTTGACTGATGCTTGTTGTTAGTACGCTTAGGAATGCTCCCTTAGTTAACTAAGTATCTTGCATTCGGATTATCATTTAGGAAAAAATAGTATATAATTAAAAGGTAAGAGGGAAAAATAGAGATTTTATCTTCTTTATTGTGGAATTGATGGTTTAAATCTGATTTGTGTTTTTGAAAATTGAAACCATGTATAGATCTTCCTTTCTGCACTAAATGTGCAAATTTATGATCGAGGATCTTTAGAAGCATAATTGTTAACTGGCTCAAGTATTTATAGCTTTATATATGTTCTTACTCTGTCTTATACCATGCTGTAGTGTTCAGAATGTAAATAGTCTAATTGAGCTAGATTTGTTAGTATGTAGTCTAATTGGGTTAAATGTGAATGGACATCATTTAAGGTGAATAGCTGGAGTGAGATGACATTATAAATCAAATTTGGGCAACATTTCAAGGATAAACATTACCTTATGTTGTTTTTAATTTTATTTAAGACTTTGAATTGTATAAAATACTACATACTAATTATAATGAATTTATATATTTTGATTCATCTGATATCTTCTTGTATCATATCCCAGGACCAAAAACCACCTTCTCACGATGAAAAAACATGCTGATGCTAATGACTTGGCTGGTTCTTCATCTTCTAAGTCCTTACGGACTGCTGTTGATAACAAACCAGTCTTCTTAACTAAAGCTCAACGTGAGCAATTAGCACTTCAACGACGCCAAGAAGAAGTTTCCCTTCAAAGACCTCGGCAAGACCTTCTCCTCTCCAACACTCAGAAACCATCATTTGATTCTTCTGATAACCACAAACCGTATGACATAGATCGTCGTGATCGAGATCGAGATCGAGATCGAGGACGAGATCGAGATAGAGACCGAGAGAGAGATCGAGATAGAGACAGAGCTCGTGATCGAGAAAGAGATCGTGACCGAGATTTGGAGCGGCTAAATCGTGAGAAGGAGCGTGAGGAAGAAGCCAAGGCTCGAGAGAGTGCCCGCTTAGAGAAGCTTGCAGAGCGAGAACGTGACAAAGAGTTGGATGCCATTAAAGAACAGTACCTCGGCTCCAAGAAGCCTAAGAAACGTGTTATTAAACCTAGTGAGAAATTCCGCTTCTCATTTGATTGGGAAAACACTGAGGATACTTCACGAGATATGAATTTGCTTTACCAAAATCCTCATGAAGCCCAGCTCTTGTTTGGACGAGGGTTCCGTGCTGGCATGGACAGACGAGAGCAAAAGAAGCTCGCGGCTAAGAATGAGAAAGATATGAGGGAGGAGATACGAAAAAAAGATGGCGTGGAGGAAAAGCCTGAGGAGGTTGCAGCTCAGAAACTCAAGGAAAAAGCTGCTGATTTGTATGACTCATTTGATATGAGGGTTGATCGACACTGGAGTGAAAAGAAGTTGGAGGAGATGACTGAGAGGGATTGGAGAATTTTTAGAGAGGATTTCAATATATCCTACAAGGGATCCAAAATCCCTCGCCCCATGAGAAGTTGGAATGAGAGTAAGTTGACAACGGAACTTCTTAAGGCTGTAGATAGGGCCGGTTATAAGACACCCTCTCCCATTCAAATGGCTGCCATTCCACTGGGTTTACAACAACGCGATGTGATTGGCATTGCCGAGACTGGTTCCGGTAAGACTGCTGCCTTTGTTCTTCCCATGCTTGCTTACATTACAAGGTTGCCTCCCATCAACGAAGAGAATGAGGCAGAAGGGCCTTACGCGGTAGTGATGGCTCCCACTCGTGAACTTGCACAACAAATTGAGGACGAGACCGTGAAGTTCTCACATTATTTGGGTATTAAAGTGGTTTCAATAGTTGGTGGTCAATCAATTGAGGAGCAAGGATTTAAGATCAGGCAGGGATGTGAGATTGTCATTGCCACTCCAGGTCGTTTGCTGGATTGTTTGGAAAGACGTTATGCCGTGCTTAATCAATGTAATTATGTTGTTCTAGACGAGGCTGATAGGATGATAGATATGGGATTCGAACCTCAAGTTATGGGTGTTTTAGATGCAATGCCTTCAAGCAATCTTAAACCTGAAAATGAGGATGAGGAGCTTGATGAGAAGAAGATATATCGAACTACATACATGTTTAGTGCTACCATGCCGCCGGCCGTGGAGAGGCTTGCGAGAAAATATTTAAGAAATCCGGTTGTTGTTACGATTGGAACAGCTGGAAAGGCAACTGACCTAATCTCTCAACATGTTATTATGATGAAAGAAACAGATAAATTTTATAGATTGCAGAATTTGCTTGATAACCTGGGTGACAAAACAGCTATTGTTTTTGTTAACACCAAGAAGAATGCTGATTATGTTGCTAAAAGTTTGGACAAGGCAGGGTATCGTGTTACAACTTTGCATGGTGGGAAGTCACAAGAGCAAAGGGAAATTAGTCTCGAAGGGTTTAGAACTAAGCGATATAATGTCCTCGTTGCCACAAATGTTGCAGGTCGTGGGATAGATATTCCTGATGTTGCTCATGTAGTAAACTATGATATGCCGAGTAACATCGAGATGTATACACATCGTATCGGGCGTACCGGCCGTGCAGGGAAAACAGGTGTGGCTACAACGTTCTTGACTTTACAAGACTCCGACGTCTTTTACGACCTCAAGCAAATGCTTATCGAAAGCAATAGTCCCGTTCCTCCTGAATTGGCTAGGCACGAGGCGTCTAAGTTCAAGCCTGGAAGTATTCCTGATAGACCTCCTCGGCGTAACGAAACGCTTTTTGCACATTGAGAAGCATGTTTTTAGGACATTTTTACATGGTCACCAGTGTCTGTATTGACTATTGTGGTTGGTTTGCTTTGCTTTTATCTGTTATTAAATTCTTGTCTTTGTAATTCTAAGATGTTCATTAAAGAAAATACTTTAGTTGAACTTTTGGATGAGGAAGCCCCAAACTTTGTTGGTCTTTTTTCTGCATCTATGAGAAAGAGTTGAGAAAAGAACTGTTCCTGCCACTGATGATAGGAATCAGTAATAGAGTATATAATATATATTATATAAAGCTCAAAAGGTGTGTAATTGTTGGATATATATATATATATATATATGTAGAATTGTTGGATACCTGGCTAAAATGCTTTTCTGGTTGATGCTTGGTAACACATCCAAGATAATTACAATCCTATATGACAGTTTGTTAGTACATGCTTTGGAGAATCTATCATCCCATCATCTTTTATACAATTTATTACACCATGGTCAAATAACAATCTTGTAAATATAGATTTAATCTATAGTAATTTTGCCAATTAAATGTAAAAGAATAACCATCATCTCATTAGAATAGTTGAAATGCATGTAAATTAGTCTAAACATTCCTAAGCGATATAAAGGAAAACATTGCGATAATATTTTACGTGTTGATTTTGCTTGCCTATAGAGAAAGTTCTTTGCCCCTTATTGAACCTTATATTTTGCACAATTCCCTGCTCATAAATTTTCATTGACTAATGGTTAACTTGTTACAATGTTTTGGCTCACCATTGATATAGGAGAGAGAGGTTACACATATTCATTAGAGTTGTTTAAAGATTATGAATTTTGTTTATGATTTCACCTATTTAAAATTAATTTCGTAGGAATTATCTTGATAATCAAGTATAGTAAAGTTAGATGGTTGTCCTACAAAAATAGTTGAGGTACACGCCACTCTGACTTTTATTGATTTTAGAGTCATTGTCAAAGTGATTTGATATCATAGCTTAGGATATATTGTCAAATGCATAGAGATTTCTTATCATCTATTTCTTTCTAAATATTTTTATATTATTTTTGTAGTTGAGTTTTATTGATTGATTCAAACATCTCTTACTTTATTAACAAATATTTATGCCGTTGAGTTATTACTTCATTAATAATACTAAATTTAAGTGAATTATTAGAGGTTTATCAACAACATGAGTTCAGTTTAACAATTAACATGATTATCGAGACTCAAATCTCTCATTTTATTTTGGTTGCATTAGTAAGTAAATAATTTTAAAATTAACATCCAAATATTTGAGAATTTGGTGTAAATAGTAAATTTTAGTACTCTATTTTAATTTTGACGTTTTTAAATATTTTATACATATAACATATTTACAAACTTCATATATGACTAGTCCACAAATCTTTCTACTCAGATTCTATGCTTTCAAAACTATTTTGTTGTCTAATTGCTTGTTGGGCCTACAATGCTGTTTCTCAAAATGCTATCTGAAAAGCTTACACAAATCTTTCTCTAACCTTTTTTTTTTTTTTGAGTTATGATAAACAGTTAGGTTAGGTAACCACCAACTATAATAAATTTGAAAACTACTCTTAGTCTTTTTCTTTTTAAATCAAAGTTCAATTATTTTTACTCCATAAGTACATTTGTATATACAATACAATATAACAACCCCCAATTTTTTAAAAAAAAAACTCCCAAAAAAACTGTCCCCAAGGGGGTGGCGATTTGGTTGAAGACTTGAACTTTAAAAGATCTTAGGTTCGAGACTCAGATATTAATTTGTAGACATTCCCGTGTCTTCATTCCTTCGATGTCTCCTGGTGTCTGGCCTAGGGACGGGCATGATTACCCTTATTTTAAAAAATAAAATTAAATGTCAATAACCTGAGGGCCTAAGTATTCAATTCTATCCATGTGAGAGTTTTCTGGCATCTCAATCTCTTCTAACCATCCATAACCCTCACCCTCTTTTTCTGTCACTGCCATGTCACCATCTGCATTTTTACAAAACATAGCCATAAGAACACAAATATAGCTTTCCAAGAGTTCCTAACAAATATGATCCTCCATATGAAGTTTCTTGGCCAGTACTTTGACATGCAATTTGTTCAATAAATGAGAAGAGCTCTATTGCCAATGATTATATATATATATATATATATATATATATATGTGTGGTGTTTGGATCAGTTACCCACACCTCGACCATTCGCTGATCCAAACACACCTTACTGGATTTAGTCTGTCAAAGTAACATTGATTTCTAGGTATAGGTATTATAGATAAAACAGATAATCTCTAGACATTTTATAATTTACAAAATCCTTATTTGATGACTAGGACATTTTGTTTTCTAACCATAGACAACCAAACTACAATGTTTGAAAGACTTGTAGAGTTATAATTGCTCATAAACATGCTAACAAGAGCAGAGTTATACCGGCATATTGTACAATCTAGTAATTATGGGGCTACAGGTTCCCATCCCCCTTCCACCAATATTGTTGTATAAACAAAAATAAACATGTTTTCTTGGAGAAAACAAGCATTCATTGAAAAGAATTATGAAGGACAGAATGATTGCTCATAAATGTGCATTTTAAAAGGTTCAAAACACACCAAAGTACTGTTTTTCTTTAATGTCCTTATCCAATTTTCACTTTTTGAATGTCGCTTTTTCATAAAACATCTCCTTTTTTTTAAGCACAAAACATCCTACACTTTAAAAGCTTTAAAAGGGTGGTTTTCAGACACTGTTCTTGTTTTATTCTAAAAAAGAAAATAATAATTTGAAGTCCTAAAAATTAATAAATAAATAAAACCCCACCAAAGTACAATTTCATATCTCGATTTCACTATCTGAATGTTGTTTTTCATATAACGTTTCCATTAAACACTTAAAAAACAAGAAAAATGACTAAAAATCACTTTGAAGTCCATATGAAAAAATGGGCCCTTTCAAAAATATTTTTTTCATTTACAATTATAAGAAAACAACCAAAATAAATAAATATAGTTCTAAATTTTGAAATCACAGATAAACTACCAAAATTGGAGGAAACAAAAAGAGTCATCATAAGTTACCCAAAACACAACCAAACAACACAGCCTCTTTTGCATCCATTTCAGGTACATCCTAAAGTTAACTTTAAGTGATTAAAAAGGGAGCATGATTTGGAACTTACTTGGAAAAGAGGCATAGGGATGCTCCTTATAATAAGAACAATCCCGACCGTCCTCCATCGAATAAGGAGGTCCAAGCACATCAAGCACCGCGCATGGCGTTATAGCAGTGAATGAGTGGATGTTGCCTCCTGTTGTTGGGTACAAAACAGATGTACTGCAGGGTGAAGTGAAGACAGCATCAGCTTTCAGCTTTGCCAATCTTTCTGCAAAGCAAAACAACAACCCATCATCACAGGGTCAACATTCAACCAGACATTTTCCCAATAATTTCTTGTTATAATAAGATTTTTTAGAAGTGTTTACTTTGACAAGGTTGGGCTGAATCATCATTGTTGGTTGGATCAGCCCAATCATATGATTTGATGTGCATTTTCCCTAACAGAAGTTTGCTGAAAACAGTCATTCCTGGATGGTTATGGAGAGGGATTACACCAGTTGCTGGGAGGAAGAAGATGCACAACTGTATAATGGAAAAATAAAATGGCATCAGGATCCAAGCAACAAAATGTTGTTAGATTTTGGAAATAATAGATGATTCGGAGCTTCGCTCCACTATACCCTGGATAACCACGTTCGTCTCTAGGCCAGGCACCGGAAGACATTAAAAGAATGGAGCCATGGGAGATGTCTACAAATTAATGTCACAGACTCACAGGTGAGTCTTAAACCTGAGACCTTGAGGGGAGCACACCTTCAAAGCCCAAGCCTTCGACCACCGCGCTACCCCTTGGGGATGAAATAATAGATGTTACATATCCTATGGAGAATATTCACACAGCTTGACTAATCTCGACATCTTTTTTTTGTATCCCTGAGTGTCCAAGTCAACTTACGTGCACTTCTATGATATTTTGTGGTCAAAGAAACCAATATGAAATTAATTCCTAAGAGGCCACAACCAATTAAACTCATTCTCTCTTTAGTTCTCCAAAGTCCAAACTAATCTCAACATTTATAGTTAGCTCGTTTGACCACTGGGTTTATATGGTATGATCTCAACTTATAAACTCGCCCTTTTGCCTGTGTACATCTAGTTTGTGCCGCTCATTGAATGATTTCATGATTTATAAGTTAACCCTCAGACCGCTAGGACTAAACTCATAGTTTTGCGTTTTCTGCTTACACGCACCTCAAATAATCTCATGATTTATAGCTAGCTCATTCGACCATATTCAACTTGCGCACACATCGAATAATTACATGATTTACAACAACTTGACTAGTTTTGTTGTTTATAAGCTTACCATTTTAAATATATCTCGGATATCAATGAAGAGACATATATATATATATATATATGTATATATGTGAACATTCACTTTAAATGAAAAGCAAGCCCAAAACTAGAGAAAGGTCTACACTAGACTTACCGAGAAATTGTCACACTTGTATATGGTTGTGTATGTTACTCTAGGGGATCCTTTGACTGGAGCATTGGGCTTGAAAAACTGCAAATTACTACTAAGTCCAACATCTTCTGCCTTCATATTATCTGCAGTATTGAGAAAAAAGTTCAAACATATTTTAAGTGTCATTTCTTTTTTAGAATTGGACACACCTCAAACACATCTCAAACACATATAGGACAAGGTAATGTTTTAAAACAATTGATATGGTCTGTGAGTCTAAATGTTAAAGGTCCAAACCCAAAATAATTAATGTATAATTAACTAAATAACAAAAGGGAAAGGGAAAAGAGAACAGAAACTTTAAAAAACATCTCATTCCCATTTAGTTCACAAAAACCAGTTGCCTCACTCTCTTATTCACAAAAAAAAAAAAAAAAAAAAGTCTTGATCTTCTGAAATTTTTGCTTGCTACCTCCTATGGTCACACCCAAGGACATCAGTAATTAACTTGAAATTTGTTGGTTGATATAATTAAATTTACCCAAATCCACTAAGCTTTTGAGTTGATTGGTGATTTAACATGACTCAACATGGAATCAGACTAGGAGGTCCTGAGTTCGAGTCTCTACCATGTCGTTTCCTTCCCAATTAAATATTTTACACTAAACTTATCTATATACTCAAATATTTTATAAAAATAATGTATCCCCAACCTATCTATATCCTAATTCTTTTAAAAATTGACGTACCATTGTACTTGTTGTGTCTGTACTTCATAGGTATAAGCTAAAAAATTAAAAGTACAGAAGTTTTATATCCAATGTTCATGGACCCCAAAATTTCTCCAAACAAACCCACGTGCTTGGATGCATAATCCTTCATATTATATTGTGTTATCTTTTCAAATAAATCTCATGTGCCCCTATGGCACAACATAAACAAATATTTGCAGAAAGAGAGAGAGAGAGAGTTGTATGTTGATTTTTTTTTTTTTTTTTTTTTTTAATATCCGTGACTAGTCGAGACAGCTTGCGCATACCTCAACTAATGTCACGAGACATACTGCTTGACCCAACAACATTTGGATGTCAAGGAAACCCATAGAGAATTAATTCATAGGTAAGTGACTATCATGAATTGAACTCATCACCTCTTAGTTCCTCAAACCCTCTTGACCACTAGACTATATGAGTTCATTTTCGTATTAGCTTTTATGTATGTTGGGTCAAATAATGTATTATATTTTAAGAGAGTTACACTACTTATCCTCCTCACCAAGCATTTTGTATTCTTTACGATCTCCTAAATAAATGATTCAAGTTCACCAAAGCAAATGTTGCTGCATTGATGTGTGTATTATTATTATATTAAAAAAAAAAAAAAAGCAGAATGCATCAGAAAGATAATTTCAACAAGTTTGTCTAATGTCTTCCACTATTCCACAAGAGAAGAATTTATTTTTTTATTTTTTTAATTCTCCTGGTGGGTCTAAGTCTACAAATAAAGAAGCCTATGAACAATCCAAGAGCATAGGACTAGCATTAACATACATATAAGCATTGATGTGATATGACAAATCATTAAAGGGAAGCCCAAAAATTGTTCAAGAAAGAAAAGGATGAAAAATTCCACTGCTGCTCTATATAATATGCATACAGCCAAAAACAGTAATGCTGCTACAACTTCAGAAACTTTCCACACCATGTCACTGAGCCAAAAATGCAAACTAAGCTAATTTCCAAGAGACAATCAAACTATGACAAATCAAACAGTCCAATTTGAATCCCTAACCCTAGAAAACAACAATCTGAATGATAATGAAACAAACAAACTAAAAAAACTAATGCCCTTTTTTAAAGCATTAGGTTTTTGAAATTTAAACTTATTTTTTATTCAAATTTCCTAACCAGAATGCTAACTAAACTTCAAAAAACAAAAAACAAAAAATTTAGTTTCGGTTTTCGGTTTTCAAAAACATAGATAAGATATAAATATCTAAGTAGAAAAAACATAATATAGTCCTAAATTTAAAAAAAGAAAACAAAATAGTTACGAAACCGGTTAATAAAATTAGATAGAATGTGAAACATATACCAAGAATGCGGCAGAGGTTTTGAACATCAGAAGGCAGAGGAAGGGTTCGAGGGCCTTTGAAAACTTGCCTGCAAGAAACAAACAGATGTTGAAGCGCCGCCATTGAAGCCACTGGAGCAGAGCTCTTGATCTTGATCATCCTTCTACAACATTTCCTCTTCTCCATATCCCTTTTCACATACTGAAAAACTTTTCTCACATGCCCAATTCTTCCACTCCCTCGCTCGATCGTTCCCGATTCTGTCATCGTCAAAACCCAACAACAAAATTGGGCTGAAAACAGAAGGATTCAACCCAAAATCAAAAACCCAGATGCAAAAAACGAGGAAAATGAGAACGGGGAAATGGGGTGAAAGAAAAATATATAGAGAAATAAGAACAGGGGAGAAAAGTGTGGAAAACCAGGGGCCATTGTTTGGAACTTCTTGTTGATTTGAGAAAGTGGATAAAAATAAAGAGAAAAATGGAAGAAACCGCCCCTAACATTGAGAACCTGGTTTTGGGGTTTTGGTATATATATATATATATTTGACTGTTTCTTCATTTGCATGGATGTGAACATAAAACCATAAAGAATCAATAACTGAAGATTCCTTACTTTTATTTTTCTCCTCTTTTCAAAGTAAAGAAGAAAACGCCACTGGATTCAACAAAAGAGCTACAATACAACACAAACAGCTTATTAAGAATGGAAACACCTTCATCGAATGGGTCGATGGCGTGATTGTTTATCTCATTTGGTGTTAATTCATTTCCACTCCACGGTCACGGGTTTGATCCTATTTATTTTATTGGTTAAAATATCATTTTGGTCCTTCAACTATCATCGTTCTATTTTGTTTGGTTCACTTTTTTTTAACCTAAAGACTATTTTTAACCTTTTGCCAAAGTTGAGGGACTAATATTAAACTTTTGAAAGTCAAGAAACCAAAATAGAATAATAATAATAGTTGAGAGACCAAAATGATATTTTAACCTTTATTTTATTTTGAAAAAGGTTGATTCTTGTAGTATTTGGAAATTGGAATGTTGAAACAGCTTCATAAAACCATGAACCTATAAGTCAAGAAGCTCGAATCAAGAAAATGAGCTACAAACCGCTTTATCTAAGGCTCCGTTTGATAATCATTTAATTTTTTGTTTTTTGGTTTTGAAATTTAAGTCTATCCCCACTCAAATTTACTACAATGTCTTCCACCTTTCCCACAATTTATCATCCTCTTCTTAAGAAAGTAGGAGAATACTAACCAACTTTTAAAAACCAAAACAAACTCTTGGAAGCTAAAAAACAATCATTTGTATGAATGAGTATAAAAAAATTAAAAAAATTCTTAGATTACCAAATTTAGAAAATAATTATAAATACGATTATTTTGTTTTAATAGCAAATATAATCATTTGTATGAATGAGTATTGTCACATATTTTCTTATATTATTGATATTAATGAGTATTTATAATATATTAATAATTATGGATACAAATATTTTAAAATCAAACATTTTGTGAGAAGAGTCATTCAATACAATTTGCTAAATAAATATAGTCAATTTCAAAATTAGGACATGTTAGTTATATATTGAAAACTACAATTTAGATTATGTTCTTTTATTCAACAAAGATTCAAGGAGGGTAGACGAGAGCAATAGCTCAACGATATTAGTGTAGATCTAATGACTAAAAGGTTTAAATTCGACCTCAAAAAAAAAAAAATAAACATTCAAGGAGGAAAATACAAACTTATAATCTCGTGGTTACTACTTACTAGGTTGTCGACTAATGTGAATGAGGTTGGATGATCTTTTCTCTTGTCACGAGTTTCCTTAACATTTAAGGAGGAAAATACGAATTTTTGGTCATCGGATGATATAAGATGTTTTTGGAACTCATAACTTTTTTTTTAATCATAAATGAATCAGTTAACTAATAATTAAATAAATTAAAAGTTGTCATACTTGAAAATTGATTGAATGATATTTATTGAAAAATTAATGAAGACTATCCACCAATAAATGATTGAAAACTGTTTGGAACCATGAATATTTTGACAATTTTAAAAGGATTGCCCTATTTTTTTCACTATGTACATCATTATTTTAAAATAAGGGTTATATATCGAATAAGTTAGTAGCGCGATTAATTATTTGGTTTGGTGTTAATTAATTTCAACTCCATGAAAGTTTGATTCCTAGAATCGATATTTTTAGTTATATAGGGTAAGTTTTTTGGATTTTTTTTTCTTAGTACAATTTCATTAAAAAATATTCTAACTATTTAATTAATTTTGTGTTGACTATATAATGGGTGATAGGATTAAATAAATATAAAAAGATAGATCATTTGTTTTTTTGTTTTTGTTTTTTTTTTTTTTGAGAAAAAAAAGGTAAATAGTCATCCAACTAATTATCGATTTGATATGGTAGACAAAACTAATTTGTTGCAATTCTTTTAATGTTTATTAAAAAGTTCTTATCCTTTGTTAAAGTGGGAAAATATGCATTATTATCCATATACAATAAAAGCAAAGGATTTTTTGGTAAGGTCCTCAAGAAAATTGAAAAAAATGGCATATCTCTGTTTCATACCTTCAAAATATACATGAACCTTTTAAGACAAAAAATATAAATAATTATGAAGAACAAAATACAAGAAGAATAATTTATCGAAAGAACAAATATTTGTACTAGAGATAAAAGAAAATAATTATGAAGAAAAGCATTACATGTGTTTCTCATATAGAGAACAAAAGAAGAGTGGGAGAAATGAAAAGTGATTTTATACATTATGAAATTACAAAGCATAAAAAGCAATTATGAGAAAATACATATGGATTATAGGGAAAATGATTTGTTTTTTTAATACAAATTAGAGGAGAGAACTACAAACCCTACCTAAAGATACTACTGTTTCCAAATAAATGAGATATAGACAAACGATTGCTTAGTAAGATTAGTCGAGGTATGCGTAAGTTGACTCAAACATACCGATTTAGAAAAAACAGTGAAGAGAATGTCAATTGTCGAGTCCACCTCAAATATCAAAGTGAAAAAGTTGTAGATTCTTATTTGAATTACATTACTGAAAATAACCAAAACAATCTATAGAAAAGAGAACTACTAAGACACTAGTAAACTTCATATCAGTTCATGAAATGTTACAAACAAAAGCAAGAAGCTACTTCTGACAGATCCATGCATCTTGAATCAGAACTTAAACAATAGCAATCAAGAAGAGAGTCTACAGATTACCTGAAAGCTTGCAGTTATGGCAGTTGCAGCGCTCGACATGAAGGACGGATATCGTTCAAAGTAGCCTTGCTCTTTCTAAGTACTCTACTAAGTATTTTGTCTTCTGGGTGGCAGTGAGAGGCTCCAGAGGTGTGTAACAATGGGAGGCAAAAGTAAAGCAGACTCAATATGTCCCTTCAAGGAGCCAGCATGGATCGAATTGTCTGATAACCGATCGTGTGACAATCACCGAACCCATCGAACAAATACGAACACAACTACGATGGTTAAAATCATGCCTGCATATTTAATCCAATTATCAACTCGGTGCCGTCTCTCAATCAGTTTCAGTACCGTGTTGGAGAGCCCCACTGTGTTAAGGACATCTAACGCTTTCCTTTGTGCTCTCTAATCCACAAAAATAAAATAAAATTGAATAAGAGAGAGTAATGAATCAATAAGGGGGGAGTCTTAAATTTATTGTAGTGAAGATAACAAAGGCTGTAGGTAGCTGAGGATTTCATTTCAATCTACCATGGTTTTTTTTTTTTGAAACAAGGGTAACTACACCCGTCCTTAGGCCATACACCAGGAAACATCGAAGGAATGGAGACACGGGAGGTGCCTACAAATTAATGTCACATATGAGTCTCGAACCTAGGACCTTGAGGGGAGCACACCTTCAAAGCTCAAGTCTTCAATTGCATGTTTTACCATGTTCGGAAAAATAATTGCATGTTCTTAGGTCATAATTTAGATTTTTCTAATATTAGGTTATAAAATTGATGATCTCAAGTGCACGTGCTGGCCCAAACACTCATCGTATATATATGATGATGACACAAACTATAAGTTTAGGCTAAATAAATTCAAACTTTACAAGGGCAATATAAGAAACAAGCCCACCAAATAAATCTCACAAGTAACTACGGGTAGGGATTCCAATCCAAAAGAAAGAAGAAAAAAATTTTAACTTAACAATCAAAGCCAATCTTTTATCCAATCCTACAAACTAATTACAAAGTAAAACAGAAAACACGACTCTACCATCAACTAAAACTTGTTAAAATTGCCATCATCATCGGTTGATCTAATGGTCAAGAGCCATTAAGAAACCAAAAGGTCAAACATTCAATCTATTATAGTCACCTATCAGAGAATTTTTCTTTACGGGTTAACTTGATAGTTAAATGTTGTAGGGTCAGGCGATCTGTACCACAAAAATAGTTGAGATGCACGTAAGTCTTAAGCTGGGCCGAATACGTACGGATATAAAAAAAAAGTTGTTAGAATTGCAAGACAGATATTCGGTAAGGATTCTAACCTTACAAGAACAGATTCAAAATGATATTGATAGAACAATTACATATTACAGAGTGTTGGTTATTTTCCATATTAGACTCCTAGATTATTACCTTGTATTTGATATATTATTGAGAAAGGATATTATC
>JBBMEF010000025.1:12323575-12336229 GCA_037832685.1 Sicyos baderoa
AACAAAAAAAAGTAGCTTCCCAAAATTTGTTTTTGTTTTGAAAAGTTGGTTAGTATTCTCATACTTTCTTAAAGAAAAATAGATAAATGGTGGGGAGGATGGAGCACATTGTAGGAATTTTGAAAAAAAAATAGACTTAAATTTGAAAAACCAAAAACAAAAAACCAAATGGTTATCAAACGGGACCTAAATTTGCGTAAATTTTAAATTTAAGACCTTTAAAGAAATGTATATGGACCTCGAAGTCTCTCTACCAGCGAGACCACCTCCTAAGAACAATTAAGATGTATTTTCAAATTTAAATGTAGAATTGATTAAGAAATGGTTATATTCTAACGATTTTACTAGATAATTTTATTTTACACTTTTATCATATTTCTATGATTTCTCTAAAATAGATTAGTTTTAATTGAAAGATAGTTAAGTCAATTATAAATGATAAATTATGATAAATAGTGTAAAATATTGAATTATTACAAATTGTATTTGAAGTACATATTATCATAAATAATATATATATATATATATATAAAAGTGTCGGAGGTTGGTTATTATAACAAAAATATTATGATAAAGTATATTTGGAATTCACGTTATCGTAATAATAAACAAAACTTGTTAATTTAAATCAGGGGTATGAATTACCTGAAATAATTATGAAAAGTTGTTTCTTTTAAAGAAAATTACTAACTTAGTCCACTAATCTACGAGAAAATGTACTAGAATGAAAGGCCAGAACCTTCCAATTTTAGGATGATTCAACTTTTTTAAATTAAGGTATAATCAAATTAACTTCGTAATTAAGTAAACTTAATGAGATGAAATAAAAATTCTACATAAAATAAAATTAAAATGTTGTTAATTTAAAACTCTAAAAAGTTAATTGGGCATGAAACTATATATAATTAGGAGTGAACATAGGTTGGGTTGGGTTGAGTTGGGGTGGTTTTCAATCCAACCCAAAAATTTGGGTTGGTCAATTCTCCAACCTAATCCAACTCAATTAAAGACACAACCCAACCCAACCCAACCCAATCCAACCCAAACCTTTCTTTATTTTTGGGTTGGGTTGGGTTGAATTATCGGGTTCATAGATTTTTAATTAACGCCCCTTTTTCAATTCCTAGAAACGAAAAACGAACATTAACATAAGTAGATTCTTATTGCAAATGCGAAATTAAAGTTTACCTAACTTCGAAACCTTATCAATAGGTTGAAATATTAAAAAATAAAAAATAAAAAATATGATAATAATAACTAAATAAAATAAATATACATATAATATAATATAAAAAATTAAATATATTTTTTAAACTAATTGATAAATTCGGGTTGGGTTGGGTTGGGTCAAGTTGATTTTAGGTCAACCCTTGATCCAACCCAACCCATAAAAATTTCATAATTTTGAATTCAACCTAATCCATTTATATATTCAACCCAACCCAACTCGTCAAATTGGGTTGGGTTAGTTCGAGTTTTGGGATTGTCGAATTTTTGTGCACCCATAACTACAATATGGAAAAGTGGAAGAAATTTCCGTAAAAAAACTAAACAAAGAAGGTATGTGATTTAATCTTAATTTTTTTAGATATAAATGTGATAGAGTCATATAATAAATATAACATAAAAAGAAATTTAAAAGAAAAAGAAAGAAATCCATCACCAATATTTATACTTTTTTTTGCAATGCAAATAATTATAGATTTTAAATTGTCGGTGACAGATCAAATTTCAGACATTGTCGACCTTGAAATTAGTATAAAGTTTTTTATTTTTGTATTTTTGATAATTATTTGAACAAAAGTTAGATGAATGGAATTCTGAAAAGAGACATTCAACCAGCTTTCTGCTATCGACAAAAAACAATTGGGATTCTTCCAATAAACATATAAATAAAAACTTTATTTAAAAAAACATATAAATAAAAACTTGACCTTATTTTGAAGTATTTGGACACAAAGAATCCACTAATTCACCGAACAATTATACGGATGAAAACTTCAAAAATGTATATATATATATATATATATTTTTTTTTTTTTGAGAAGATAATTTTTTAATTATTAAATTATATATAATATTATTAGATTTCTTATTTTCTCCGTTTGAGGTATCATACATTTTTTATTTATTATTCTTATGATATATATCTATTTGATTTTTAAAAATTAAACTTGTTTTCTTTTAAATCTCTATAATAAATTTGATATTTGAAGCATTTAAGTTTTTAGTCAAATTCAAATTAAAAATAAAAATAAAAAAATTCAAAGTTTTGCTGAATATTTTTTTTAAAAAAAAAAATAGATAACAAAATAAGACAATTATAAGTGAAATACTAATTATGGACCCTTATTATTTTATTTATTATTATTATTTTTTTTCTTCTAATTGATGTAGAATTATAAATATATAGGTTAAAACAACATGACAATTTAAGTGTGGAAAGAAAAAGGTAAAATAGCTCATTTTCATATTAATAGTTCTTGATTTGAAGTGATACTTTTGATATCAAAATGTCCTTCGATTTCTTAGTCATATAAAGGAAGACTCGACGAAAATTCACTTCAATGAAGAGGCTAGAAATACAATGTTCTTAAATTTCATAAGATATTTAATGCTATTGATAATAAATTAAGTATAAAATGTCCTTCGATTTCTTAGTCATAAAAATGTGTACTATAAGCGTGATCTTTTTGTTAATGTATTAGTGATATCCATCCATACTCATGATATTAGACATCTTTTTCATTAGTGTAATGTTCTTAAATTTCATAAGATATTTAATGCTATTGATAATAAATTAAGTTATTGCAAATTAAGTATATGAAACTAAAGGTACCTAGAAATACAAAATGGTCCAAAGTTAATTCATAAGGTTGCATTTCAACTCACCTATCACTTTCAAATGTCAAAATTATCATAGAAATAAGAGGAAATTAGTGACATCTAGAAGAAAAAAAAAATATGTATACCATAGAAGAGTTTGATGAAAGATTGGAATATGGATGTTGGTTAAGGGAGGGCCCAACCAATGAAGGGCCTATGCCCTCGATGGGTCATGAGGGGGACTTCATGACCTAGTTGAATGGTATGAAAAGACAAAAGTACCCTTTGTTGGCAAGGACACATGCTTGATACAAAGGGGTACTTTTGAGAACTGGTAGAGCTCATGTGCCAAAGTTCCAACTTGTCCAAATCTCATTGTTTTGTGGAGGATAGTTGGCTTTTTTGTTTGAGATTTGCCTTTAGGCCTAAAAGTAGTGTTCTATATTACACCTTTAAAATCTAAAGTGGTGATTCACTAATGAAGCATAAAATGTCCTTGACTGAATTCTTTTTTGATTCCATCATCCATTTAAATTCAAGTTTATCTTCTTTAATCTTTTTTAAGAGTTTGAACCTACAACAATAAAAGATTATGCTATTTAAATTTATTATCACTCATATAACAACTTTAGAAATTTTAATTGTTTATTTGCTTCATTATTCCTCATAGACTCATTCCACTTTAATGCCCTTAAAAAAAGAAAGGGTTAAAGGTTAACCTTATTATTATCTTGGAAATCCTTAGATCTCATATTTGCCCAATTCATAGACTTCCAACCTGGCTTGGTAGGCCTTGCACAACCTGTGACACAACGTCAAAATGCTTGCATAAGTGCTTAGGGCTTCGGAACAAAGGTGTCGAGCTCTAAAAATGTTCGTATTGAGTAGTTAATGAACTACAAACTTGCAACCTCTTGATTATGTCATTGTGTCGAGCTCTTTCAATATTAGCAATGACATGTTGAATTCATCAATAAAAGTCATGATGAAAATAGAACTGTTCAGAGTTAATTCAATTGGTAGAAGAATTTTTCCTTCTAAATCTTCTAGGGGCATTTGAATAGAGGAGTTATAAATTGATTAGGAATAGCTAAGAGAGATGATGAGGAATTGAGAAGTGCTTATTTAAATATACAAGTTAGAAATATTGTGCCAATAGTTGTGACAAGAAAAACTTGTTTGGATAGAAGGGTTATCAATGGCTATAAAAGATTATGATATACTTGTTTGGATTGAGGAATTAGAAGGAATTGTATTAAAAAGTGTTAGTTTGGATAGAGGAGTTGAGAAAAGAAGTTGAGCTAACCCTCGATCCAAACACCCCATTCATATTTCACTCTTGAAATCAGCAATTTAACATTTTGAACTGGACAGATCAGATCACATTATTATGTTCTGTGTAAGAAACATGAAAATGAGAAAAAGAGAAGAAAAGAGAAAACTTGAAGGTCACCAAATTTTTGTACCATTTTTATATACAACCCCAAAAGAATTTAAACTTTTGGAGACACTCTACAGTCAAAAAAGACAAGTTTAAACCCCAAAAAAGAGATGGACATTGTGAGGGGTTTATGTGAATGTGAGATAAACTAAGCTTAAATGTCAATAATCTGAGGACCCATGTATTCTATTCCATCCATGTGAGAGTTTTCTGGCATCTCAATCTCTTCTAACCATCTATACCCCTCACCCTCTTCTTCTGTCAGTGTCATCCCATCATCTGCATTACACAACATTACCATAAGAACAACACATTGATCGGACTAACTTGTGTGCATCTCAATTATTGTCACAAGACATACTGTTTAACTCTACAACATTTACATGTCAAGAAAACCGTAAAAAACTAATTCCGAAGTAATTATCACCAACTTTTAGTTTTTTAAGACACTCTAAGAATCTAGACCACTAGACCACTCCATGATGGTTATTAAAAGGCGAACATGAATTGAAACTTACTTGGAAAAGAGGCATAGAGATGCTCCTTATAATATGAACAATCTCGACCGTCCTCCATCGAATAAGGAGGTCCAATCACATCGAGCACCGCACATGGCGTTATAGCTGTGAAAGAGTGGATGTTGCCTCCTGTTGTTGGGTACAAAACAGAGGTACTACAGGGTGAAGTGAAAGCAGCATCAGCTTTCAGCTTTGCTAATCTCTCTGCAAAGCAAAACAACTCATCATCAATTCACAGGTTCAACAACAAACAACCATATATTTCCAATAAGAAATTTTAGAGGTGCTTACTACTTTGACAATGCTGGGCAGAATCATCAGTGTTGGTTGGATCAACCCAATCATATGATTTGATGTGCATTTTCCCCAGCAGAAGCTTACTGAAAACAGTCATTTCTGGATGGTTGTGAAGAGGGATTACACCAGTTGCTGGGATAAAGAAAATGCACAACTGAATAAAGAGGAAAAAATGGCATCAGAAATTTGAATCAACTATAAACTGTTGTTATATATTTGGAAGTGAAAGGGGCAGTGCAATAGGCTTACAGAGAAATTGTCACACTTGTATATGGTTGTGTATGTTACTCTAGGGGATCCTTTGACTGGAACATTGGGCTTGAAAAATGGCAAATTACTACTAAGTCCAACATCTTCTGCTCTCATATTATCTGAAGCATTAAAGAAAAAATGGTCAATATTCAACCATGTACAAGCTAAGTAATTCAAAGTACAAAAGTTTTATATTCAATGTTCCTGGACCCTAAAATTTCTCCAATCAAAACCACGTGCTTAGATGCAGAATCCATAATATTATTTTGTGATATGTAATCTTTTCAGCAAGGAAATTGTAATTACAAAGGGAGGCTCGTGTGCCTCCATGGCACTACAAAACACAACATAAAAAAATATTTGAAAAGTTTTTTTTTTTTTTTTTTTTTTTTTTTTTTTGTAGATTACGGCCACGGGATGTTTGAGGGCAAAGAAAATGAGAACGATTATGAGGAATAATTCACGTCTAGCCTCCAAAAATCATTCTCTTTATAATCAATATTAATTACCGAGTAACCCCTTTTCGTTCTCTCCATATCCACTATTTTGTTCCCTCATAATCTCCAAACACGGATAATGGTTCTCCCATGATCATTTCCTTCATTCCCACGTTAATCATTGTCCATGTGTTCACATTCCTCCATAATCATACCCCTATGTAAGGAAACAAACACAATGCTAGTTTCTTTGAGGGAAAAAGTATTCCACAATTTCACTAATACCAATTGAGATTCCCTTAGATTTCAACAAAAACCCCTAAATTATCTTCAATTTTTATACTTTAAATGTTGATGCATTGAAGTGTGTGACATTATGATTAAAAAAAAAAAAGCAGAATGCATCAGAAGGATAATTTAAGTACCATTTAACTCTGATAAAAATCCATAAAATAATAGAAGGAAAGGGTCTGAGTCTAAAAATAGAGAATCACATAAACAATTCAAGAGCATATGATTGGCATTAACATAAAGGCATGATGTGATATGACAAATCATTAAAGGGAATGGTTATCTATATCATGCATGTAGCCAGAAATAGTAATGCTGCAACTAGAACTCTCCAAACCATGTCACTTAGCTAAAAATGTAAATCAAACTGGCCAAAACTAAGCTAATTCATAGAAATTCCTAAACATTGAGAAAAACAAACAACCCCATCTTCAGAAAACAACAACAAAAAGCTAATCAAAACAGATTCAATCTAGAACATACCAAGAATGCGGCAAAGCTTTTCAACATCACATGGCAAAGGAACAGTTCCAGGGCCTTTGAAGACTTCCCTACAAGAAACAAACAATTCCTGAAGAATCCTAGAAACAGAGCGCTTAATCCTCCTACATTTCCTCTTCTTAATATCCCTTTTCACATAATGATCCTTATTCAAATGCCCAATTCTGTTGCTCCCTCGATCCACCGCTCTCGTTTTCGTCGTCATCTAAAACCCTCTTCCGTTTTTCCACCCAACACAAAATCGGGCTCAAAACAGAACAGATTCAACCCAAAATCAGAAACCCAGATACGAAAAACGGCGAACAATGCAGAAATCGAAGAGAAACGAAAATGGGTTCGTCGAAACAAGTACAGAAAAGAGAAACCCAGAAATAAAAAGGTAAAAGTAAGAGAAAAAGGGAAGTGGGATGAGATATTTATAGAAAGAGAGAAGAACAGGGGAGGGAAAAGGGAAAACCAGGGGCCATTAAGAACAGTTGGAATTGCGTCGCTAGAATGACTGTTCATACTGGGGGAGGAAATTAGCATAAAAAAGTGGAGAAAATAAAGAGGAAAATGGAAGAAAAGGGAGAAATGTGGTTTGTTGGGCGGTCTCTGTCGCCCATAAGATTCAGAGGAAACTGGCGGTAAACAGAACCCGGTTTTCGGATTTTAGAAACAAGTGGGGATATAAAACATTTGACTCTTCAATTCCAATCATTCGAGCCTGAAAATCGATATTTAACTAATCTCTTCGTTTGTCGGTTATCTTATAAATTTAAACATTTAACTCTTAGTTTACCGCTTAAAACCCCCTCCAACCACCTCAAACTCCCCTTTATCTTCTTAAACCAAAATTTTTTAGTCTTTTAAATTTGGGTATAGTTTAATTTGGTTCAAATCCTTCGAAAAATGGAACATTTGAAACATTTTTATTCATGGTATATTATTTTAGTCCACTTTAATCTATATTGTCTTTTAGAATTTAAATTACGTGGGGGAAAGAGAGATAGATTACAGGGATCGAACGTGACCGTAGAGTGGAAATAGATTAACACCAAACTAGATAACCAATCACGCCACCGACCCATTCGATTAGTCTAAGTCGTTATTTTAATCAACATTAAGTCGTATATCTAACATTTTTCTTATTTTATGAACTAAAAATGAATATTATTGAAATGCCATAAATAAAAGTGTTCAATTAGGTATATGTTAGTATATTGTTTTACCTTGCTTAGGGAATTTATGTGTTACCATATCGCTCTGTCCACTCGATGCTTGAAACATTGTTAGACAGAGGCTCATGTTGCTACCAACGAGCTATTGCAATCCATAAGTCTATGTCAAGCAACACTTAACGCACTAGTATTTTGTGTGGGATCCATTATATATCTTGAACAATCCAATTATTTAAAATAATAAACTAAATAAACAATTGTTCTTTGTCAATTATTGTTTGAATTAAATTTAGTACAACAATTTAAATAATTGTGTCAAGTCAAATTGTGTTTTAGTTTTATAATAATTATACCCCAAAACATGGAATTTGATCGATTATACATCTTTAAGTTTGATAAATATAAGGGTATTTGATCAAATTAAATAAATTAATTTAAATCAAACCGTTTAAGAGTAGTTAGTCCAATTTTCCTTTAGGACTAAATTTTCCACTATGCCACTTAGCAAGTTCCAAATGCTGCCCATTGCACTGGTGGGATTCAGATGAAGAGGGAACTAAAATTATGACAACACTTCACAAACACTTCACAAATGTACAAGAAATGAAAATAACTTGCATTTGGTTTTTAATCCTACTACACACAAGATTAGAGGATCTAGCATGAGAGTTTAGTGCTTACATGAGCTTGTAGATATTGTTCTTTTTATAAATCACAAAATCACCTTCAAGGGAATTAAGCAGACCAACCAGAGATCCTTCTTCAGAGCCTTTGAAGTGATCCATTATATTGTTAAATGTAACCTGCATCATATTGCACTCCTCTACATTAAAATCATGCTATAGTAAAGTTCATTGGAGGCTTGTAATGATTTGTATGAGAAGAAAAAACACATCTTTGAGACTTCATTTCACGTACCCCATCGTTGTTCTTCAGCCACTCTACTAGTGAGCTCTCGGTTGCTTTTACTGGAACACGACTTTCTTCGTCCAATTCGCAGATTTTTTGGCGCTTTAATGAGATGGGAACTTCCTCTGTTGAAGGATTATAAGTTGTTCCGTCATTTGTTGGTGTTTCAATTACATCAGGCTCCTCTTTTGCCGGTTTCAAAGTTGGACTGCCAGAAAACTTGGAGACGCCGTTCATCGATTCGTCGACTTTTTTATCTTTGTGGCTTCCAGGTAGGCCTTCAGGGGTTATTCCACAACTTTGCATTACCAGACAAGCCTTAATGTGTGCATAATTTATCTGTCATCCAAAATAAGAATTTCCAGTCATACTGACGAAGAAGCATCCAACCGAATATCGGCAAGTAAAAGCTACAAGGAATCGTAAGGCATGGAGGAGAAAAGTACAGTAATATAAAAAACTAAGAAATAGAAGGTGCATATGTTACAATATTCGACTCACTTCCTCTGGTAGTTCATCTTTGATAGCCTTCAACTTATCCGTTGATCCGACCTTCGAAACAGCAGATTGAATGTCGGAAAGTATCTGGCATGTAAGTCCAATCTCATCACAAAATTTGGTCCACTCAATTGTATATCCTTCCTGGACTGCATCAAGAATATACGCAGAAACAGTAGTCTCTTTGATAGGTGCTGATCTACCAGGAAAATTCTATTTTCCAAAAAAATGGTCATGTCAGCATAATGTAAATTCAATGAGAAAGGAGGAATAGCTATAAACACATAAAAGTAAACATGATAAACTTACATAGCAAGAGAGAATTGTATGACTTCTAGAATTGAAAAAAGTATTCTTTTCCAATTGAAAGCATTTTATAAAACTTTGATGGAGCCTAATGAAATACCTTCAATCAATGTTGCGCTATGAATACCTAGTATAGAAGTCTTGCTGAAACTTAAGAAAATACGTTGATTATAATTTATATTTTTGCATTTGACATTTTGACTTTATTATTTGCACTATATAAACTCTCTTAAGACTTATAAGTTATAACTCCTTTACTTGTACCATGCATTATTTGCAAAGACCTTAAAGGATGCAAAACTGTTAACTGTTGGGCTTATAAACGTAGACGGATTTTGACACTACCATGTTCATCTTCATTATCCTTTTTCCCTAAAAAACTTCGAGGAAAAAACTACTTACAGCAATCTTCTTGATTGAGAGACCATCTTCATGCCACATTTTCCATGCCTCAAACTTTGCCGGTGCCAACTGCCTCCGTTGATTGGATTCTGTACAAAGTTTTCGTGTTGCAGTACTTTGTACACTTCCTTCTTCTTTAAATTCTCCATCCAGTGTAAGACCAACTTCTTGTGATAAATGCTTCACTGCTTGAAGAATTACATCTCCGTGCATTTTTAGCAGGTGCTGTAGAATCATTTAAGTTAAGTACATTAAACATTCATAGTGACAGTGCCAAGTGCACTCGAGACTTTCAAAAACGATTGATCAAATGTCAACGTGGGAACATGTTCATGACAGAGAAAGGAATACATGTCGAACAAGATATAAATACAATGTTAAGAGCTTCAAACCCATATAAGTTTAAGAATATGTAGTCTTTTACTCGTGAAGGATATACCTGGTTGACACCATCAATATTTGCTAATCTTGCCTTGGTAGATGGTCTAGTTAAAGCAATTCTTTTAACCGTTTGATCACCACATATGGCATATCTGCAGAAAATAATCATGGAGAGATGAAATATAAGAAAAGTTTTGATCACGATGAGCCGCTTAAAAGTGTTTACAGAACCTACGGGGCAGTTCCAGCGCTTCTAGCCAGCTTCATTCTCTCTTCTAAAAGCATTTGAAAGAGTTTTGCCTCAGCCTGTGTTATAATCAAAATGGAACAATCAAAATATTATTGAACTGTACAAGGAAAAATGAGGAAAAAAATGCAATGCAATGTTTAACTAATTTGTTTTCCACATAAATATATAAATCACGATCAATCATCCCAACGGGTTTCCTTGACAGTCAATAGTCCAAGCGTGTGACATGTTTAAGCTGGTTCCCAAACGAAGATCATATATATATGGTATATATCATACAATAAGCCAAGGGTAACATGAAAGAGTAAACCAATAATTGAAATATACAAACAAAAGAAGAAAAAAAATAGAAAAACAAGAATGATTAATTAAGGCCCCGTTTGTTTGATTTATTGAAATTAAGCTTATTTTGTTATCTACTTTGTTTTTACATATTTTAAAAATTAAAGGCAAGTTTGAAAATCTAAAAGTAATTTCAAGCAGCAAAAACAGGAAAGGTTAATTAGAGCCATAAATATGACAAATAATGACAACTATTGCCATATAAAACTTCTAATAACCGAAACCATTAGTACTCATTATAGCCCACTCGCAACTTAACTATTTCATAAAATAACTAGCTTAACTCTACAGTATTTGACAGTAGATAGGAAACTGATAAAATAATATACATAAACGTGGTATGAATATGCATGAAATTCCATTTAACATGCAAACCTCTGAAAGTCCACTCTTCAAAGTAGCCAAATTCTCCATTCTCCCAGCTTCACTTAATGTGCTGGCATCTTCGTTCTCACCCATCATTTCACTTGTCACCGGCAAAACTAGAGGTGGTTGACAATCATGTTTGGCTGAATTGAGAAAATTTTCCCCTTTTCCACTGACACTATTGTTAACAAGGAAAGGTTATTCTGATTGTTAGTTTCGAGTTCAGATTAACTAGCGTTCCCATTGATAAAATGTAAGATGCAGAAGTAAGAAATTGAGGGAAAGTAGATGACCTTATGGTTCTGTAAACATCACGTATGTTTTCTGTCAAATAGCCTGCACGAAAAATACAATTTTGTATACTATGCATAAAACACTACAACTCATAAAAGATAAACTAGTTCTTAACAATACACAAAGAAGCAAGACAAGGAAATCCACCTAAGAATAAAAGTAATCATGCTAATATGAGATCAATGGCCACTGGATATGTAAGTTGAAGCTTATATGCATAACAAACAAAGATCTGTTTAACAAGTTTAAGTACGAAATTAGCCAGAGTCGGTTTAATGTCAAATATATCTCATTTTCATCAGTTAATTTAATTTCAAGGTTTTGAATCTTCTCATTAGTTAAGAGAAATTGTTTCCTTCTTTTAATGGACACACCAATATAATTTAGTCGTGCTACAACCTGTCCTACCAAAAAGCCTATTGTAGAACATTTTATTTCACGCACATATCTAAGATATTTCATATAGATCAAGGAAAAATCTAGTGGCTTCTCTCCCCCATGGAATCGGGCTAATTTGGACAATCGATTAAGGAGGTAGAACTCAAGTCCTAGTTTTTCAATTACTTCTTAAAGCACTTCCTGAGATTACAGGCAAATGCCTACAATACAATGCTCAAATACTTCTGGCTGAATCCCCATTTAGATAAATGCAATTTAAGTTCCCTCACCTACCATGAGAAATTAGTTGACTAGCTAGTGCTTTCCACCAATTTGACGAGTATTCTCTTCCAAGTCCATGGAATGGAAGCTTGTCAAAATGAGCATCGAGTATCTTTTTAGCCTATAAGAGCACAAAAGAATGTTAGATTAAAAGAGGTAAAAATAATAACACAAATGTTGATTATGTTATGAGATCTAGAACATCCCAAGGAGAAACATATTTTTCGAATAAAGAGTGTTTTAGAAAATGAGAATAGAAAGAAACCAAAGAGTTTTTTTTTACATAAACATATTTTTCTAATAAAGAGTGTTTCATTTCTACACAATGAAAGCCAAGAGGCAACACTAAAACAGGATAGACAAGAGAAAGCTGTAGAATATTACACTAGCCCCCAACTACCGGGGCAAAAAGAAAACCTAGAGGAATGTGTTAGCTTTAAGGCTTAAAATCAATTAAAATATTTTGATGATAACAAACTCATTTTTGTTACTGACTCTTTAAGTGTTTCAAAGATTCTATCTT
>JBBMEF010000025.1:12344036-12358537 GCA_037832685.1 Sicyos baderoa
AACATTGATAACTATATTTACTATGTTTTTAAGTGATCATATTTGTAATTATTTTTAGATTCGACTAATTTTATAATTTTTTTTTTTTTAGAATTTGTTTTAAATTTTTTACTTCTTAGATATAAAAACCCTTTCTAAAAAATTAGTGGAGAGAAAATGTTAATTTTAAAAATAAAAACTAAAATAAAAAATCAAATTATTATAAAAGAGATTTAAAATTATAGAAAACAAATAAAGAGAAAAGAGTTTTATTATAAAAAAAACTACAAAATAAACAAATATAAAAACTATAAAGTGAAAACTATAAAATATACTTCATGAAAATCAAATTATTTTGGCGTGTACTGCGTTTAATTTTAGCGTTCTTTATTTTTATTATGATTAAAAAAAAAGAAAAAAAAAAAAAAAAAAAAAAAAAAGTGAGAGAGAGCGTGTGTGAGGGAGCGTGTTTGAAAAAAAAAAACAGAATTCTGTTTTTAAAAGCCTTTTTTTTTCATTTCTATATTTACTAAAGAACTTTAAAAACGTTTATAAAATTTCATAAACAAAAAACTGAAATGAGTTATCAAATAACTCTGTTTTTAAGAAATGAAAAATAAAAACAGAAAACCAAAAACAAAATGGTTATCAAACGGGGCCTTAGTTGTATGCTTATTTCTTAAAAACAGAAAACCAAAAACAAAATGGTTATCAAACGGGACCTTAGTTGTATGCTTAAAATGTTTTTGTTCAATAAGGTGGTAATGGTTGGTTGCCTAATTTGGTAATGTCGCTATCCACCTCTGCCTACGATAAAAATAACTAACAAATCACATTGCATTTATCCTTTCAAATTTGGAAGAAACAAAAAATACTTGACAATACTAACCCGACATTAAGGTGTAGAAGGACCTCGACCGATAGGGAGAGGTATACCTATTTTTTTACCTACTTGACATAGTTCATCTGCTCAAAGGTCGAAGTAAAAAAGTTGGAGGTAGAAAATTTCTGCTAAAACAAAGAGTAACCCATATAGAAGAGAACCAAGGCACCAAAAGAAGTTTATAAGTTCATGAAACAAAAGCACCACCACCAATCCACCATCATCAAGCAGCTAATTCTGAAACTAGAACTTAAAACAATAGCAGCTAGTTCTGAAAGATTCATCATCAAGAAGTTATTGCCGTTGCAAAGCTCGACGTGAAGGACACAACCCGATATAGCTGTTCTTTTTAAGTAATCTATTTACGCTTTAGTTTTTTGTCCTCTAGGTGGCAGTGAGACCTCCATAGGTGTGGTCACTGTGGTGTAACCACTGGGAGGCCAAATTATAGCATATTGAATATGTACCTTCATGGAGCCAGTATGGGTCGAATTGTCGGAATATCGATGTGCGAGATGAGAATCACCGTACCCATCGAACAAAAACAAACACAACTACAATGGTTAAAATCATGCCTGCGTATTTAATCCAATTATCAACTCTGTGCCGTCTCTCAATCAGTTTCAGTACAGAGTTGGAGAGCCCCACTGTGTTAAGGACATCTAGTGCCTTCCTTTGTGCTCTCTGGTCCACAAAAATAAATGAATAAATATGAGTGAGTAATGAATGAATAAGAGATGCATTAAAAATTTGCACGTTTCACTCGGTCTGAGAAACAATCAATTGATACTAAGAAAGTACTTTCTTAGATTTCAAAAAAGAAAAAGTACTTTATTTTAGTAAGATAATCCAGAAGACTTTTCTACAGAAAAAGGCTGAAAACCCTCCTGAAGAATGTTAGGAGATTTGTGTAATCTAAGGATATAAAATAGTTAATATGCAGCTACTTTACTACACTCGGGCCAACTTACACGCACCTCGACTATTGTCACGGATAAAACTCTTGACCCAGCTGTCTAGGAAAAACTCGTGGTAAATTAATTCTTATCTAGGTGGCCACTGGATTGAAATCATAATCTCTCATCCTCAAACTTTCAAGGTGATAAATGAAAGAATGTACAAGGGTCCAAAAAAACAAGCCAACTGCAAGGTATCCAAATCCAAAAAACAAATTCTAACTTATCAAAGCCATCTTTTATCTATTCCTACATAAAACTTACAAACTAAAGCAGAAACACTAGTCATGCACGCCTAAATATCAAAAACTTCAAATGCTTTCAAAACGATCATAGCTCAAAGACATCATATACCTGCAGCTAACCTTAAGTAACAAGAGACTATGAATATACAATAGAATTGTTTAGAATCTTTAACAATTCTATTTCAAAGATTGCTTTAACAATTAACGCCTCAATAAATAAAAACATATCTATCTGACTATCTCTACATGGTCTAAGTCATGGGCATACCTTCAGGCGATCCCGCTGCTCAGAGTATTTGTAAAGAATTGCTTCTCCGGTCGCACTAGCTTCCTCTAACATCCGTGATGAATTTCGAACCGAACTCATAGCTTGTGCCTCATCGTCAAAAATTCTTAAAATGTGAGCAGAGTCTCCACTCTACAAAAGCATAACCAAAGAGCACTTAAAATGAAAGGCTAAAAAGCGGGTTCGGGTTCGGGCCGTTCGGCCAACAAAAACCACAAGTATCTAACAATAAATACATACTGCTCTTCCAATCAATTCAGCCCTCTCCTTTGCTTCCATCATGCGCTTCTGGTTTCTTAGAAAATACTTGTCCATACTTTGTTTCATAGAATCAGCCTCCTCGGCAACCTGTTCTACCTTTCTGCAGGACAATTCCGAGCAGTACAACAACATCAAGCTTGCGCGTTTAACTCTAGACCATCCAAAATCACGATAAATTTGTGTTGGGGATACTCATCAAGTTTAGACGAGGAGTCTTCAACATCTAATATTTCGTTTCCAGGTAGAACCTCATATTATCTAATAATTTGGTACCCGCATAGTGACATGTTAGTAAATTACAAAATAAAGGCACTACTCCCAAACCAAATTCAATCCAGGATCTGAAAGATCACCACATTCCGTTTCTTCCTTATTTTCTTTACGAATTTCATCAACAAATCAATAAATTCAGAAAGAACAACCAAATTTCAACAAAACTGGAAAAGAAAAACAAGTAAATGCAATCTAATTAATCTAATTTCATAATCCCAAAACAACAGAATCAGAAATTGAATCATGAACACGCAACGGAGAGGATAGAACAAGAACCTTTTCCACAAATCGCGTTGAGATTTCGCGGCAACGGAGCGCCAAAGTCTATCCATCTCAATACAGAGCGACTGGATCTGAGTAATATCCTTCTTGATCAAGGAGGAAAGATCGGGAGAATCTATGCCGCTGGCCGCCGTGTACTCGAGACGCTCGAGCCTCTCGAGGCCGTCCCTGGTCCTCAACAGCAGCCTCTTCGCACTCTGGTATATCTCCGATAGAGTCCCTGGTCCTCCATCCATGGCGGACATATGAATCGCCAAAGCAATACAGATTGGGAGGAATTTCAGATCGAAAAGGAAAAAACCCAACAAAGATCTCGAGGGAGAAGGATCAAGAAAGAAGATGAAGAAATAGATTTTGTTTTTTCCTTTTATTAATCCATATATATATATAAATATATATCCCCGTGTACCAACTAGGATTCGATCTCGACACCAACAACATCAACTAATGATCCATAAAAAGACACCCCATTTATAAGCATAGATTATGTTATATAATGTTTAGAAAAAATAAGTCATATATAAGACATTTAATATATTTTAAAATATCTAATTTAAGTGCATAAACTTTTCATAAAAAGAGTAAACTATGAATTTGAACTTCGTAGTTTGAAGAAAGAGAAAAAAAAAAGTTAGAATTAGTTTTTACTAGTTTTTATGTTCTTAATTAACTATAATTTAGTTAGATGAATTTGAAAGATAAGTCAAATAATCAGGTTTCTCAAAAAGAAAAAAACAATTATTATTATTGGAATAAATATATGAAACTTATATATTCAAGTATTAATATTATGATATTAACTAAATGAATTAACTTACAAAACATCACACTGTGATTTGATTAATAAAACATATTTGTGATGATGGCGTGACAATTTTGTAAACATAAATTAACAAATTTTATTATCATTAGATGCATATTGAGAAGAGGAATAAATACCAATTATCATGATCGAATCTATGACGTTAATATTAAACAGATTTACAACCAAACATGTGCCACCAATTCTTTCGATATTTTTTTTGAACTTTTTAATCCATAAACATTGTTGCAAAATTTATTTTATTTTAAACATTTTATAAATGTATAAATTAGTAAATAACTGTAATGAGAGAAGGACCCGCTTGAAAAATGGACCTAGTTACCATTTAAATTAAAAAAATATCATTAAATTTATATGCGATAGCCCCACAAAACGGATATTAGAGGGAAAAAAAAAAAAAACTGAACTGAAGTTTGGGAGAAGGGTAAAATAGAGAACAGAATCATGGTAATGTATATATATATATTTGGAATCTTACTGGCAGTTGACAACAAATGAAATATCATAACATCCAACTTGATCCCATGGTAAGGTTATTTTTTTTTAAATCTATTTAATATCATTTTTTTGAATTTCCCCACAACATACATTATTGAATTTTAAATAAACATGAAACTACACTTTTAGCCTCCATATGTTTAACCTAAAAAATAGAACTTTTAATCTTAATATCAAATCAACCCTCATATTTTTCTTTCAAATTTCAAAATTTTGGCCAAAAACTGCTGGCATCACCGATAAAATAATTACAAATGTATTTAAATTTTAATACATTTCAATATTGTATTTTATGTTTTTTTAATGATCATATTTGTAATTATTTTCAGAATTTGACTAATTTGGTAAGTTTTCTAGTATTTGATCGATAATCTATCATGTTCAGATGGCATCTCGACAGGACCAAGATTGAAAATTCATCTCCAGGCTATCCGAGAATAGAGGCATAATCCTCACCTAGATTAGGCCTATCCTCTGTGCAATTTCGAAACTTGGGTTGACAATAGGTTGATTTAGAACTATATATCAACCAACTCTACATTTTTTTTAAGTTCACCAATAGTGAAGTGTGGGAGATTCAAACACACTTATCATTTTAATTCGAAAAGCCACATGTGATTCAATGACCATTTTAGTTTAGTACCCTAAACCCAAACAAAATTGAAAACAAACAAGATCACTCTCAACACAACTTGTTTTACTCTCTTTTTCATTTTTTTAATACTTGAAATATTTTCATTAGTTTTACCATGCTAGTAAACTCTGTATTTTAACATAACAGAGCAAAAATCACTTACAGCGATTCAGCGGAAAGTTGCGCTGCGGTTCCCAGATGCAGGGAAGGCATGGCGTCGTTTGCCTTGCGGTAATTCCACGGTGACACCGTTCTTTTCAACTCTATCTCGACCCAACTTTAACTTTGCCCCAGCATTCTTTGATGGCTTTGGATCTTTGACGTCCTCAAGTTCCAAGTTTTTCTTCAAATCTTCCCCAAATACTACTTGTTTCCTTGCTGTTTCGTAGTCGAACGGTTTAATCTGCAAAAAGCTACTTTGTTTTTCTGGGTTATCAGTGAGCTTCGCAGCTTGTCCATTTGAATTCAAACATTTTTTAAAGCTAGAAGACAGCTCAGACAAGGACATTGGTTCGTCTTCATCGTCGTCCTTAATTTCATTAGAAGGTGAATCAGCAGTAAGACCTTTCAACTTCGGCTCAGCTGTGGCTTCGGCAACAGGAGATTCTTCTTCTTCTTCTTCCTCCACGTCATCTGAATCATTTTCAAACATGATAATCTCGTCTGGGCAAGGTTTTGGAACAGGCATCACATGAGACTCCACATCCAAGCTTTTTGTTGATTCGTCAGCAGATGCTTTGGAGTTTTGAGTTTTTAATGCAGCCATGGTGGTTGGTTCTGCAACTGACTTCAACTGCTCACTCGTTCCCGAGAATGAGTGAAAGGGTAGACTCACAGAAGATCGAATCTTATCCAACTTGTTCTCGTCTTTATCCTAATGAAAATAAGCAAATATGATTGAGGCAGCAACGTGAGAGAAAGTAAAAGACGTTACACCAAAGGAACCCACCTTTTTATCGGTATCTAATTTTCTCTTCGGGGCCGAATTTCCCAATAGTGACCCTAGACCGCCTCGGTTAGTCTTCCTTTGCAATGAAACGTTCACACCAGTAACCTTCAACAGGAAATCATTGAGAACATAGATCTCGAGGCAATTAGTTTTTAACCATGAGTAGTTAGAAGGATTATTTTACTACCTGTGCTACCGGATATTTATTGCCATTGGAGTGTTTGCTCAGGTCTGAAGTTGTTGGGTCCACTTGAGGAACAGGATGCAGAGAAGACACTTTTACATCTTTTCCAGGTACAAAGGGCCTGTATCCATGTCCCAAGGGTGCAACTTTAGACTGAGAAAAGGATGAACTCAAACTGGCAGTATTTTCGACAGCATCGTCCTTCATGATCGGAATTGCATGACTCAAATTCGATGTATCAGGTATATTAGTTTCTTCATTAGCCGATGCATTCTCTTCTGATGCCTGAAATGCAAACAACATACGAAGATAAAGAATAACAGAATATTTCAAATCTCAATCTCAGCAAAGAAGAGGAAAGAAGGAATCACAAGTGTATACACAATATATGGGTGGCAAACGGGAAAAAAAAATATCATAGATTATAAAAGGAGAAATCTGTCCAGACTTTATAAGGGAAAAATAATATTCCTCCCTATCTATTATAAACACAGAATAATGTATGCGACTCCAGGAATATATACGTTCCATTTATCCCATTTTTACAATTTTAAGAAATTAAATAATACTGGAACTAATAATATCTCTACCCACCGAGGATCCTATGGAGGACATGGCAGCCCATAGAAAACCTAGGGAACTGTCCTAGAGTCCCTAAATATAGTTATGTGGTTTCAGATGGTCCTAGAATAAAAAATAAATAAATTATGTGGGTTTCAAATGGTGTAATTGTTAGTTAATCAGCAATAGCATGGATAATACACGCACACGCACAAGCCTTACCGCCTCTGTACATACTTCCTTCAAACGCTCAGCAGCCTCTTCAAATGCACAATAATTCAGCATTGAATGCCGAATGATGGCAACAACTGAAGCCAAATTGCGCTCAACATACGGGTGCTTTGATTTCAGTAGTTTACGTAATTTGTGAATGGTGGCAGGAATCTGTTTGGCTTTAGCAACCAGAAAAAGATGTTAAAATCTGAAGCAAAAAAAAAAAAAAAGATTAACGACAAATGCCAGCATAGGTTTCCTAGTTACCAATTTCCAGAAGTGATTTGTTTGGCAGTATGAAACCAGTACTTTCATCTTCTGCACGTGCAACAGCATCTCGCCACTCAAAGAGACCCTGTCACATGGTAAATAAAAGTTTCATAGAACCGAGAGGAAGGCTATTCACTTCCAGCAACTAAATATCAAGTTATAGCCGACTCAAATTCGTTTCGTTTCTAAAAACAACACATTCTTTGCAGGCTGGAGTACTGGTACATGTGGGCAATGGCTATTTTTTTCTTTCTAAAGGTTAAGTGGAAAGGAGACCACAAATCAAAAACCTTATTTAGATATAATTAGATGGCAGATTCTACAAAGAGTGCAGGAACGAAATGAACTAGAGTTGGTTACTCGAGTTTAGAGGAAAGTTGTCGGACACTGAATGTAAGAAAACAGGTAAGTAATAGTAATCCTTCCATTATTTATGCTGAATCTGATTAGGGTCTTCTTTGTAATTGTATAAAAGAAAAAAGATATTGAAAGAGGTTTACAGCCCTGTTACCATCCTGATGCATATATAGTATGGATAAAATGTAGTGTAAGAAAGAAAGCTTACTGCAGCAACAGCAAGTTGTTGAGCATTAAAACCCGAACCCTGCAATCTATATTAAAGTAAACAGAAATGAGGAAATCATTTCCAAATACTTAATGACCTGTTTGATAACCATTGAATTTTTTGTATTTTGTTTTTTGAAAATTATACTTCTTTTGTCACAGTTCTTATACAATAGTTATAGTTTTCATCATTCTTAGGAAAACAATTAAGTTTCAAGCCAAATTCCAAACAAAAACTTCTTTTTTCTTTCTAGTTTTTCAAACTTGACTTAGTTTTTCAAAATATAGGTAAAA
The DNA here is from genome assembly GCA_037832685.1 of Sicyos baderoa. Lineage (NCBI taxonomy): Eukaryota > Viridiplantae > Streptophyta > Magnoliopsida > Cucurbitales > Cucurbitaceae > Sicyos > Sicyos baderoa. Next base: position 12,352,192 of record JBBMEF010000025.1, read on the forward strand.
AGTAGATAAAAACACATGAAAACTCATAAGTAGTAAATTATTAATCATACACTTAAGTGTTATCAATAAATGAAAGGAGAAAAGAAAAAAAGGGAGATTTCACTTGCAGGAGGAAAATTTAAGATTTGGAAGTAGTATTGACTTTTTTAGCCAAGTAAGAAGAAAACTTACCCATACACATAAAGATATGAACTTTCAGTCAACAGCTCCTTCTCGTAAAGAATCAGGCATACGTCATAACTCCGCTTGTACACCTACAAGAAACGAGTAGCTTCATTAAAAAGGTGAAGTCATGCTACACTACACAGCAGAAAAAACAGAACCTTCGCCACTTTAAGCAGAGAATTAAAGGTGATCTTCTATATTGGGAGAAGAAATAATTTCATTGAAATATGATATTATAACATATTGCTGGACTTCTTCCATATCCGTGTTTCAAAAAATAAAACATGAAGTGCAACTTAATTGAATTAAAACCTTACAGGCTGCAAGCCAATATCTTTAAATAAAACACAACCACATATATCCCCATAAGTCAGACTGCAAACCAATATCTCACAATGTTATATGGCAAATCTCATCAGGCAGAATAAATCTTAAACTAAAATTTAAAAATGTTGAAGATGATGACGCTGATGGTGCGCCCTGTAATGGTTATCTTCGTACTTGTAGCAACGTCAAGCTTATGGACATTGACAAAATAAAGGAATGAATATAATCTTAATCCAGAAAAAGTTACATGTGCAAATTCCATCAGCTCTATATCCTATATCTTAGCTGAATGAAATTCATTTGGATTCCAAGCTATATTTGTGAAAATGTCATATTAGAAAAGGAAAATAAAAACTCATCATAGTTTATCCCATCATTTAAGCGGTAGTAAAATTCATTCCTGTCACGACAAAATTATTGAAAACATAAGCTTTGTTTAAGTTCTCTGATGCCAGTAACTTTCACGAGAGTCTACAATTTGTAATGAAAACACAAGGGTGGATCAATATAAAGAAAACACCAAGCATACAGGAAGCTGAACAAAGTTTAGACACTTTTTTCCTAAAATCCAACATTTTCTGATTTCTTAACAAATATAGCATGAGATGTCCATAGCAACTATACCTCTACCAAAGGAAGATCAAACGCTTCCGGTTCACGGGGCATCGAGAACAGTTTCATCCTCATCAAATCATAAATATACAACAAATAATGTGTATCTTCCCTTGCATATCTGTGATTAAAAGATATGGAGTTTACAGAAAAGTTATCAAGATACAACAAAAAAATGTACCATTATAGAGAATTTCAAGCATTATTACATTTCTTTTTGATATCCGTGACTGTCGACATCGACTAATGTCACGGGACATGCCGCCTGACCCTACAACATTTGGATGCCAAGGAAACTCATAGGAAATTAATTCCTAGGTAGGTGGCCACCATGGATTGAACCCATCACCTTATGCATCTCAAGGCCTCTTTGACCAATTGAGCCACCCCATGTAGTTAAGCATTATTACATATTTAAAGCATGGACACTTCTGTTTGGGTAATTTGTTCAAACATAATGAACACTGCAAGACTTGTTGGACATTTACCGTGGAAAGAGAATACTAGGTACCCAAATACACTTACAGACCAGACGTCTCAATATAAGAAAAATTGCACCGATCTTTTAACGTAAACATCTCACATACTGGTGTCCTAATTTCTCAACAAGTACACAACAAGAACCAAAGACATCCATACCTCCGCATCTCCTCAGGAAGAGGTCTTAATCTCCAGTCTGCATTTTGGTACCTGTGACGAGTCTTAACTGTTAGAGCTAGTGAGCTTCAAAAAAAGGCTCATTCACACAACATCCAGATACAAAGATAGAAAGTCCCTACTCTTTATTAGCTGCAACACCACAAAAGTGCTGAAGGAGATACTCCAGACTATTTCTTTCCAGTTTCAATACTCTTGAAGCCTGAGGATAAAAAATGTATGAATGAACAAGTAGAAAATTATTTGTTCTCTCCAAGTTAAAAAAAAAGATCAAGCATCTTTAAAAGAAGTCTAAGCTAGATTAATCATAAATCATTCACTTATTTCAGGAAACAAAGCCTAAGGGCCACAAGCCTCAAGCCAATACCAGAAGTAGAGCCTCATTCAATAGCCAGAAAAGCAGGGAAAACATGTAAGAACCATCAATTTGAAACATTGACATAAGGAAGCCGTTGAAAGATGGAATTGAAATTATCCAAATTCTTTTTTTTTTTATAAGAAACAGTAACTTCATTGATTAATAATAATTACGAAATAAGTTCGAAGTATTACAAAAGATGACGCCATTGTGCAATTAAAAAAGATAGTTCATAGTTACAAAAAGGTGAATGTCTATGACTCCAAGTGATCCCTGTATGTATAGTTGCTTCGGTGAGGGAGGCAAGGGTATTGTGTGTGTCCCTGAAATTATCCAAATTCTTACTAAAGCAAGAATGAAAGCACAAGTATAAAGAATGGAAGAATAAGTGGATACTATAATCCTACCCCCATTTTTTCCAGATAGAAAACCAAAACAAACGATGAATGGATTCGTGAGCAAAACCTCCCCTGGCCACTAAAATACTGGTAGAAATCTTAATTAAATGCCAAAAAAAGATTGAGGGTCCCATCTTATTTACTCGCACAATCGGCTTGTGTATACAGTATGACCATATACATCTGGGGGGATAAGTTCATGCTAGAACCTAGGAATGAGTTCATAACCTATAGAACATTATCCTAATGTAGACAAGAGAGAATCTGACAAGAGGAATAACCAGAAAAAGAAAAGAAACAAAACAAAGACTTAAACGGATCCAAGATAATGTTAAAAAACACACCTGCCCAGTGTCAAATAAGTTGCAAATATAAATCCCAAAATCCCGTTGAAGCCACACAATGTCTCGATCTGCTCCATGCATCACCTAAATGATTATAAATATTATAATAAGACCCCAAGCAAACTAAAATGCCAACAACAAAAAACACTTTCTCTACAAACGTTAACCTTTTTCTTAGAAGGATCCTTGAAAACCTCTCTCAGGTAGGGTCCCACATGAATTCTGAGCTTCAGTGTATCTACAATAAAATCCTCAGTTCTTGTTGAAATTTGCATCAAACAGGTAAGTCCTTGAAAAGATCGATACTGATTATGTTCCAAATCAACCTACAAAATTAACAGTGTGCATCAGATAACAGGAAATAGAAATCATCATTACAACGCAAAGTGAAAATAGAATGCACAAAAAATATGAATGAAGTGTACTAAGCTTCATTGCAAATTAGCACCAATATCTGGTTTATTTGATAGATATTAGTGCAACAGATTTTGAATTCATATGGATGTTTTTATTAATTATTTCCCTTCTCAAACTAATCGTGCAAACAAAAAAGCTTGAGAAGTAAGCAGTTGGATAACCAGACAAATTCAAAACAAAATGTAAGTACAGTCAATACAAAATAATTCCTTCTGATAATACATGCTTCCTCATTCTAACATCAAAAGCATTGAACCAGTCGTAGTTTTGTACCGCAAATTCATCCACCCCTCGCAATTTAGCTGCCAATTCTTTCAAATCATTGACTTCCTCTATGAGTTTAAAAGGAGTACAATCCAAAGATGGTGGATGAACAGGTTGAAAATCTTCATTAATCTTATCTACAAAGTCCAATACAGAGAGCTTCTCCTGCAAAAACAAATAAATTGAAGTAAGAAACTTCCACAAAACGATAACTGCTAATGAAAAAGTAAAACAGGCTATAAACTTGACAATCCCATTGAATTTCAATCATTATCCCAGCTGAACTACAGACCATGAATGTATAAAACCAAATAAAAGCCAAAACCTTTTTCTACTAGCCAAGCCAATATAAATTTAGTCTCAACCTGCCAAAATCTAATGCCAAACACCTATAGAACTTAACTTGAGCAACAAGCCAAAGGGAATTCGACTAACCAATGGATGAATAAACCGCGATCCATCTTCACTCCTTTGCAACCATACATGCTCGAAAGGCTGATTAGAATTATTAACCAAAATATTAAACTCATCCTGCGGTCTAGGAATGCTCGGTATATGAAACGGCACTTTCGGCTTCACCCCCGAAGCCTTCGTATCCTTAGTAGCAACCTTCACACTCGACTCAAAACCCGAATCCTGCACCTCGTCGCCACGAAGCGGATTCTTCTTCTTCTTCCCACACACCAACTGAAATCCATCATCAGGGTCCGCCTTCAACGCCCCAGCCCTCCAAGACTCCTCCTCCTCCTTCCGAACCCTCTCGAATTCGTCCACGAACGCATCTACCCGCTCAAACAGCGCATCATTAGCATCAACCAACCAATCGTTGGCGTCGTCAGGATCCTCAGGGAACGGCATTTGCTTGCCCCAAACCTCGGCAAAGGAGCCAATGGTATCGAGCATCGACAAGGATAGCCGCTCGACGGCTCGCATATGGATTTTGAATTCGTCGAAGTTGTGATAAAAGTGAAAGTCTTTATCGGCCGGGATGCCCCGGGAAGAGCCGGCGAGCTTGGACAGAGACGAACCGAGAGCGTCGCTGGTTAGGGTTTGCAGAGATTGAGGGTTCTGTGAATCGGGCTGATCGACGTCCATGTTGTATCTCGGAGACGCCTCGCCGGACGTGAGATCAATCGCCGTTGAGGTGTCGACGGTTAGGGTTCCGGAGAAGTGTGGCGGTGAAGAATTTTGTTTCGGCTTCATATACTTCACTGTGAGAGAGAGAAGAAATATAAGGGCATGTCACGTGAGAGCGCACGTGAGCTTGACCTAGAGGATATTGTAGCATGGGAAATACTTCCTGCAGTAAAGTCTGTAGGCAGTCTCTGCAGGTAAGCCTTCTATTTTTTTTTTTTTTTTTTTACTTTCATGTTTTATTTTGTTATTCTATGAGCATATATTTTAATTTTTTTTGTTTTTTCTTTAGCATTTCTCTTTCACATTACTCAAAGTCAATTTTTTTCAAAGTCAATTTTTTTTAAATGTGATTTTAAGTTTAAATATTTACTCACTCTTAATTAAGTATTATTTTTATTCTATTTCTTTCAATTATTTTATTTTTTCAATTTTCATGATAAATAATTATTTGAATTTTTCAACTGAAAAATATAATTACATAATAAAGTAATAAACATATTACCTACTATAATTTATAAAAACGGTTTTATAAATATTTTTTGTATATATTTTTTTATTTTTTCATCCATATAATATTGTTCAATTTTAAATAATCACTTAAAAATAAAAGTTAAAATATCATTGAAAATACATTATAATTTATAATAACATTTTTTCAATATTTTCTATTAAAAATTATTAAATAAGTTAAACTTTTTTCTTTGTTATTTTTATTATAATTCATATCATTGATATTTGTTGTTTGGTTTTGTGTTTGATGGATTCTAGTACAATATACTATAATTGTCACATTTCATAAAATTTCTTTATTTTAAGAAACAACAAATATAATTTATGACGAAATTATTCTTAATGAACATTCAAATTCCCATTTCAAACATCTGCTACGGTAAAAAAAAAAAAAAAAACAATATATTTTTCGAAATCGCTGCAAGCAGACTATTAATAATGATTCAATTAAATCATTTTACTTCAAGAAATTTGTTTACACTAGTTTTTTTATGGAAATAAATATATTTTTTAGTACATACAAATAAATATCTTGTTTTCAATTCATTATTTAAAAATTGAGGAATTAATAAATAAAATTCAAAAATATATAAAGTAAAATATGAAATTAATTGGTAAATAATATGTAGAAAAAAAATGAAATACTAAATAGAAAAAATCAAATAAATTTGAAAATTTGAAGAAAAACAAAAATTAAAAGTTGGTTGGCCCCTATTTGTTTGAATTTTAAATTAATACTGATTATGCCCTTGATTGAGTCGAAAATGGTGGATTTAGGGTTTTCGTTCAAAATAAATGTAACATCACTAAAAAAAAAGGTCGTTAAAGATGTAACAACGATAGATTGTATGAAATTAACTATTAAACTCGAACTCGAATTTCAACAACTTGAAGTGAAATGCTACATATGGGCACATCTGTCATGAAGAAATGTCCGAATGAAATTTTTGGGTCAATACTAAAACGTATAAAATTAGATAAATACTAGACTCTATGCAATTAATTATCTTATTTAATGTCAATTCATTTCAACTTATGGTCACGAATTCAAATTTAAAATTGATATTTGATTCTCATATTATTGGGAAATTGCAAGGAATATTCACTTTTTGAAAACTAATTGCAGATTTGTCTAAATATGATTTTATTTGCAATTG
>JBBMEF010000025.1:12358637-12371467 GCA_037832685.1 Sicyos baderoa
CTCTTAATTAGTAAAAATAGATTTGCTAATTAATCTAAATTTGGACACATTTGCAATTACTTTTCTAAATTAGCCTAATCTTGCACCTTTCCCCATATTATTTGAATCATTCCCTCCAAAATATAAAATTTGAATCATTCACTACCTATCAACTCAATTTAAGTTCATTACTGTTTCTCAAAACAAAAAAAAATTAAACTCGTTACCAGAGAGTAGCATAGATCATGAATTTGAATCCACACAAACTAACACAACAATTGAAACTACTAGAAATATTATTTTTAAAAAGTTTTAAATTTTGCAATTAAAAGCGACGTTAGCCATCAGACAATAATTCTCTTGATTCATTTTTGGATTAAATGTATGAAAACAAGGAATTGAACAAATCTAAGGATGTTTCTCAAAAAAAAAAAAAAGAAAAAAAAAAGGAGAACAAATCTAAGGATAACGCTGCCCTTTCTTCTTCCCTAGTCATATAAAAGGTATGATCAATATCTCAAGCACTTCGTATTCAACCTAAAACAGAGTCCAAAATTGAACAAAACAAATTTCCATGCCAAACCCCCAAAACAAGAAACCCCCAAAACATTGGGTAAAGATTATCTAAAAACTCCTAAAACCAAATCCCACTGCCGCGTTGATCTCTAGAGGCCGGCCTCACTTGGTCCATATTCACACAGATGACAAAGATTTGAATTTGAACGAACCTTTAGAAAGCAAAAACGGTCAAACTGGTAAATCATGCATGAAAAAAGTTGATTGGAGGCTTGGAGGGTTACCTTTTAATCCGAAGAGCTGTCACTCTCGGGAAGTTTGTCGACAACGCGGACGCGGATGACGGGGATAGAGTCCCACCACTCCTTCAATCGTCTGTCTCCTCCGCTGTTACTATCCTTCTTTTTCTTCCCTAGTTTTGATGTCATGAGAAAGCCATATAGTATAGCCCCCATTATTAAGTACTTCGTTGGAACCACTGCCAATGTTATTGCCAGGCCACTCAATGCTGCCATTGCCACGTCTGCGTGCTGCAAAACCATCCCAAAGAAAAATACATGGTGCTTGATGCTTAATCTTAAAGGGCATGTTAGAATCGTATTTCAAAATAACTATAAACTTCTCAAAATCATTCAAATTTGACTCCTCAAACTGAAGTCTCCGCTCACAATATTAGTATTAGACTATTCTCCTCTAGTTGATTTTGATTTAGAACTATGTTCATCAAATGTCATAAAACTTATCAATATTAAGAATCCAATTAAAAAATGAGAGAAACTTTTATACACAGAGATGAGTAGGCACTCTACTTAAAGCTTATGTGGCACCATGATGCCATCCACATAAGCTTAGTATGACTGCCTACTCATTCAAGGTTGTTTTTTCCTTATAAAGTTATGAACTCAAAAAAGCACATCTTGAGGATAGAAAAGGTTAGGGAGAGTTGTGCTACTCAATTGGCCTGCCAATAGCATGAGGCTCTTGGTAAAGAGCATATCATGCTAGTTTGTGTGAAGTCCATCTATGTCAATACAAAATAGCTCCATTTTTCTAATATTGTTCTCGTCCCCAATGTGCATTCAAATAAAATTTCCATACGCAATTTCAATTTGCCTGATAACTTTCCGCTTTCTAAAACCCTTTTATATTAAAGTTTTGTAATAGTCATCCAAGTTATGTTCAACCAAATTCACAAAAATAATTGAAGAGAGAAAATAACCTAATACTAGTTTTTTAGGAATCTTAGTACTGGATAGACAAACTTTTTTAAGTGACTATGGAACAGTTGGTCTCATTTCAAATACCCTACCATCAACATCTCTCAGTCTATGAACTCAATCTCTACACTATCATTTTCTTTCCATACATGGCCAATAGATTTCATTGGAGGCCGAGATTGAACTAAAATCAAAACTAGCCAACCTAACCACGAAGAAATTTGAAGGATTACGAAAAATAATCCGTCAACTCCGCACAACTAGACTTGAGATTTACCACCTATTTTGAGCAAACACTCTTATGGGGGGTGGGGGGGGATTAAATCCTCTGAGAAACAAATGCTAAGATAACTCTTGAGAACACATGCCAAAATCTTAACGAAGAATTGTAAATATACCTTGCGAGTTTTGGATATGAAAATGGACCAAATCTTCAAGACTGCAATGTTTGCAGTCTGCACAATCTCGTGCACATTTTGCAAACTTTGTTGAGCAGCCACTATGCTCTCCATCGTAGTCTGGTCAGAGGCAGTGCAGACAACAATCTCATCGCACGTTTCCCAAATCTTTTCCTTTCTCGCTTGAAGCATCACCATGACCACCCAAAACAGGAGGGCGGCCACAGCCTTGCCGAACCACTCCCTACACTCATGAATGTGCATTAGTTTCCAACCTTGATAATTACGAGTATTCGAATGTTCTACTAAGATATTTTGTGCAAACAAAATACCCAAACATAACTTACTTATATGTAATTATCAAAGAAGCAGCTAGCACAATACTAGTAGCCACTGGTCTTTCCCATTCAATAATTTCTTTGAAATAAGGTAACTTTCTCTTAATTGGCTTTAGTAGCTCCTGCATTATATTATCAAGTTGTGATTTCAACATAAATACTAGAGAATATAATTCTCAAGATTTTGATTAGATTAGGAAGCTTGCCATGAAGACGAATGCACTTTCAGCAATTCCTTCCTCTTTCAGTCCTACAGCGGTAGCCTTGGCAATGGCAACTTCCTTCTCTTCTTCTCTCGCCTGATTAATGGCGTTCTCTAGGGATGATTGTGCTTCATCATGTTTAATTATATTACAAACTTTATCGGTTTCTTCTTCACGGGAGTTGGTTAACTGCGACATGTTCAAATATCTGAGGGTTGATGTTGCACTACATGGGCGTCCACTATTCAGCAACTTCAGATTCTCAGCAAGTTCTTCTAGTACATAATCACCTTTTGGTAACTCGTCACATAAAGTAAATATTAAGAGCTTTGTAGGAACAGGTGGAGATATTCTAAGCAGTTCTCTGGCTGCATGAAGCCTTATAATCCCCAGTATTGTTCTTGAATGCATCTCCCATGCTTGCATTGGATTTTCCACATTAAATTTCCGCAAGAAACGATGCAGGAGTTTGATTTCCCTTATTAGCGCGAGCCAGTGATCACGTCTTGTGGAACTTGTGATCTCTGGAAACTCCAACACAACTTCCTCTAATCTTTAAAATTGAGAAAATATTTTATTAATTATAAATCCAGGCTTTTCTTTTATACTAATTGCTTGATCATGTCCAAAAGAAATATCAATAAAATATCCTCACATCTCAGGAGACTCGTAGACTATTGCCCTGTCAAAAAGTGGTGCACCCCAAGGTCCTGTGGAAGCTGGCTTCACACTGTGAGGAGTGTCCCTAGAGAGTTCTATCTCAACTGCATTTCCATATGTTAACACACTTGCAGCCTCGAAATAGAGGCTGTAATTGGTTAATGTAAGCCTTCCTGAGACACAGAAACAGCCTTCATGCTCGGTAATGTTCTCAATAAAAGAAGGTATATGGTAAAAAAAATCCAATATATCACAACAGGTCTACCAAATGAGAAAGGAATCAATGAAAATTCACTAAATCTAACCAGGCCGACTTGTTGATCCAATATGGCGCACTACCCTCTGTGAGCTAGCAGTTCCCTCCACGTGCAATATAAACTCGTCATCGCGAAGCTCAACACCCTTTGGAGTTGCCTGTTTCTGTAGATGATTCATGCATCTGGAGATCATATATTGAACAGAAGCCAACAAAAAAGTTATTGAGAAAATCATTCAGAAGTTATATTGATAAATTGTACACTTCTTTTAATTCACTACAACTCCATAACAAATTCTTTCCCAGATTACTCTTAAAAACAATGTATGGAGAAAAAAAATGTTAATCAAGTATTCTCACTAGAAGTAGAACTACTTTGAAGTTCTTAAAAATTTATAGATCCAATCTAATGAAAATTTTAAAAGTGTTTTTAACTAACTTTCGCCTTTTGAAACATCGTGGAGTCACTTTCCTCTCCAGATATTTGAGGAAGTATTATGTACACAATTTCCATTAACCACAACTACAAAAATGTAACATAACTGATAGTATACAAAAGCTCAGTGATGCTCTACAAGATGAGGCTGGATTAAAAGTTCAGTTCAACTATGATATTGCTAGCTAAGTCGTAAAAGGTAAATCTAACACTGGTGATATTTCTTCGGATAATGAAACTAGTATGTGTCTTGCCCTCTACTAAGCTGAACATAGAAAAATGATAATTATAATTATATCTTAGACTAAGTTTGGAACTATTACTTATCAATCTCTTTCAGAAATTTATCATATGCTGGGAAATGGAGCCGGTGTCCAGTTGGAGCTGTTAGAGTTTCGAAGGTGAATCTTGCATTAACAAGATCCGAAACTAATGGAACGAAAGAAGCTAACCACACAAATGCATCTTCTCCAGCATCTGGATCGCCACTAACCTGTAAAAACTCCAAATTAGGTGGCCAAATAGAAATAGGCAACAGAAACACCAACAACAATCGATTGAAATGCTATTAGGTTAATGCGTGCAACCACACACAAATGCTAATAGGTTAATGCGACATTATGCTGTGGGAGATAAAATTTTGCGGTGTTCCATTGCGAAAAAGAGAGATCGTGGTCGTGCAACCACACACGAATGCTTACCAGCAAGGGCATGAGGTCCGAATAGAAAAGAGGGATCTCATCTTGCTCTGGAGGCACATTGGCCGCTACGACTTTCGCCACACTCTCCTGTTACATCAACCGACAGCGAAATGTACAAGTTATACACGAACAATCAATATTACCGACGCATGAGGCAGAGCTTCAGCACGGAAGTATCAAATCGGAAGAAACTCATAAGCAAATCCTTGTAAGGTACTAAAATCGCTGCAACCAGTAAATAAAATCGAATATCGGAGCATTGTAAACAGATGGATAAAAACCAGTAAATAGAAGCGTAATTACGTACCTCGCGAGACTCTTCAGCTTCAGAGGAAGGCATTTCCCAAGCAAGCATCATATCAAAGCTGAATCGGCTAAACGATCCATCGCAGATATCTTCCTCCAAGTTCCGGCACATACCGGCCAGAGCCTTGGCGCTACAAAACTCCACGAACTTCCTCGAATAGCTTCCGGTCTCAGGTTTCCACGAAATCTCAAATTCCTCCACCAATCCTTCCACAGAACTCCCGACTTCCCTGCAAAATTCACAATCATCGTTCAGAAATCAAAATTTCAACAAATTACAGCGATTGAAGAAGAAGAAGATGAACATTGAACAATAAGAACAAATTATATCTTACCGAGCACATCGTTGAACGACGTCATTGGCGACGGAGGAGAGGTGCTTACGAGAGGCCGTCGTCGTCGTCGTCGTCGCCATTGTTGCGGTGATTTCGATTTGCTGAATTACCATTTGAAACGAAGGATCATGAGATGAAGAAGTTTTCGGTTCTAATGGCTATGCAGTGAAATGTGCGTGTTGTACGTGCCTTTATATCGCTGTGCCACGTGGCATCCCTCATGCAACGATTTGTTCATGCCACACCGAACCTCTATGGCTCGGATAGAATCTCAACTTTATTATTTTTGATATATTCCATCGTTATTTTATTATTTTAATTACGAGTTTGATTTTCAAATATTAAAAAATATGAATATAAATTTGATATTCTATAAATGAGCATGGTTTAATATTTAAAATTAATAATTTTATTTTAGATTGCAACTTTATTTGCATGTATTTAGAGCAATTTTGCAATGTCGAGAATTGAGGGTGGCAATGTTTACGTATTAATAAACAACCTCTTTTTATTTTAAGTTTCAAAATCAAATGCTAATTTAACGGTGCACCGATAGTTTGACAACAACAATATATATTATTCTCAAAAAGAAAAAAAGAAAACAACAATAATATATACTTAATAATGAAAAAAAAAGGAAGGATAAAGCAAAAAATAAAAAAGAACAATTGGAGTGATTTAAAAGAAGAAAATAATTTAGTACTTTTGGTGTCCCACGTCTCATCTATTTGTTGGTGGCATATATTTCATGTGACATCTTTTGTGTCACACATCTTATCCCTTTTCTTATTTTATATTTATTATAAAAAATAAATAAAATAAAAAAGGGGTTTTTGCGGGAATAGACCAAATTAATCTGTAATTATTTTATAAAATTAGAGTATCTAGTACAATTTCCCAATAAAAAATAAGATATGTGACTTCAAATAAATGATATCACAGTGGAGTGCTACCGGGATGCATCCAAATTCCCCTCTAAAAATAAATATTTCATTTTTTTTAACATGACCAAATAGTACATTATCCCTCTTGGAAAAGTGTGCCATAAAGAGAGGGAAGTAAGACAAGAGTTAGATTTTTTCGGAACTTTTATATAAACTTCCAAAATTGGGTGGAAAATCAATAATTTAAGTATGAAGCTTGAACAAACAATAAACTTTTAAATAAACAATACTTATCCCTCTTGATTATCAACTCGTCATGGTTAGAAAGGTATATTTCTTCCTTAAAAACTCCCTCCTAATGTACAATGAATCTCCGTTTAAGCGTAGAATCACGAAGTGAGCGAGAAAACAAATTTTCTACTTTAAATGAGTTAGAGACACGAAATGCATTATCCATCTCGATTCCCTAATTTTTGTCTCGTTTACCTTTTTTACTAATTTGTTTTATTTTAAGAAATTGTTTTTTTTCTATTTTTTTATCAATTTAATAGTTAGATATTTAATATATATTTTTTCGTGAGAATATTGATGTTAATGAATATATTCATTTGTTTTATTATTATTTTGTGGGAAAATTGTCAATATTTATATTTATTTCGTGGGAATATTTATGTTAATGAAAAGTTTAAAAGTAGTTATTCGGTTATAAAAAAAAATATCGGTTAAGAATGATCGGGTGTTAAAATAATAATAATAGAAGGTAAGGATTAGAAGAGATAAATGTTGAAGTACAATTATTTTAAATTTCAAGCTCAATTTTTTTTTCTTCTTAAAATTGAAACTCACAAATCTTGAGAAATATCGAGAATAAAATAATGATAAATTTATTTTATTATTATTATTTTAACATCATATCACTTTTAATCGAGATTAAGATTTTTTTAATCTAATTCAAGAACTACTTTTAAACTTTTTCAAAAGTTCAAGGATTAAAATTGGACTTTTGAAAGTTGAGGGACCAAAGCAGAACAAAAGCGATAGTTCGGTGACTAAAATTAGACTTTTGGAAATTTAGGGACCAAAACGGAACTTGCATGATAGTCCATGGACCAAAATAGTATTTTACTCATATATAAATTTTAATTAGATATTTTAAATTTAAATATTTAAATATGACATTTACATTATAATGTAAAATCATTTTTTAAAACCTAAAGTGAAGAATAAAATATTGATGAATTTGATGTTTTTATATATATATATAAATATGATAATATGACTTTTAATTTATTAAAAGATTATAATATTAGGGAAATTGTACTAGTCTAATTTTACAAAACAATTACATATATAGGCAAATTTGAAAATATTTAGCATCCATAGTCAAATATACAATATCAATAATACTCTTATGTATTAGTTATTCAGTATAAAAAATATTATTTTATACCGTATATTTGACTATGGTTACTAAAATTTTCAAATTTGTCTAGTGTTGTAAATATTTTATCAATTTGGTATATTCGTGCAAAAACCCCTATTAAAAATTATATTATTATTATTTTGTTGATACAACAAGAGGAGAGGGATTCGTCATATTTACTAGGTCTATGCGAGCTATGAGTGATAATGAAAACCGAAAATTTACAAAACCAAACCGAACCGATTTATTGGATCAGTTCGGAATTTTCACATAATATTGAACATATTGATTTATATTTTGAAAAAAATCGGAAGTTATTGGATCGAATCGGTTTCTATTTGTAAAAACCAATAAAAATCGAACCGAACCAATATTGATTTACATACTTTCATTTTTCGTTTTATATGTTAGTTAAATTTTTTATTGGTCTATGACTAATTATTTTTGTTTAATAATTTTTAGAAAAACAACATTCAAATATGAAACGAAAGTAAATAGCAAGTAAAATAGTAAAAAAAAATTAAACCGTAGGAAATTGAATCGAAGAAGATCGAGTTAATGATTCTATCATTTATCGGATATTGGTTCGGTTCATATTTTTGTCAAATCTATTGGATCGGATCAGGTAGACCTAAAAATTTAGGAAACCGAAATCAATAATTTTATCTTTTGTTGGACATTGATTCAGTTCTTCTTTTTATCAAATTGATTGGTTCGATTCGATTATTGATTTAAACTAAAATTGAAGAAAATCGAACCATTATCGCCCATAATGTCAGCTATGCTACTTTTAAAAGTGATATTGTAGACTATCAAATACAAAACTTATTAGTTTTCAAAAAAAAAAAAAAAAACTTATTACATTATTACATTAGTCCGATACGTGGCAGTTAGTGATTAGTAAAGCAAAACTTATTACATTATTACATTATTTCCCATTACCGTTCTTCCTCTCTCGGCTCATCAATGGAGAAGGTCTCCGATTCTTCTTCTCTGGTTCGCCTCAACATCGGTACGTCCTCTATTTCTCTCTTGCACTCAATTGTCTTCTTCTGTTTATTGTCGGTTTCAAATGAATGAATTCAACTTTTGATTTCGAAAACCATTTGTTTGATTTCAGGAAAATAAATAAATAAATTACGATATCGTGTTTTGGTACTGTAAACTGCATTGTTTCTAGCTTTATTTCTGTTGTATTGATTTATGTACTGTTAGTAGAGGAGTATTTAGGTCGATGTTGAGATATGTCTTGAATCACTGAATGCGCTACGATTAGTTAGTTGGGGGTATCGCTGGGCTTTTTATGCATGTTCTAGTTAAACCTCAGCCGCATGATGGTGTTATTTTGTCCACGTGAGTTTTTTGTGTTGTTTCTTGTCTCTCGTTTTCTCTATTTTTGGTTGCTTGTTGATTGCCGTTTTCGTAACAGTTGATATGGGTCTTTTATTTTCGTGGTTACTTGTAGGTGGAAAGAAATTCAGAACAACGTTAGGTACATTGACTCAGCGCGAACCTGATTCCATGCTCGCTGTAATGTTTAGTGGTCGTCATACCTTATGTCAGGATCCCGAGGAGGTTATTTATTTGTTTCATTAAACCATCATGAATTGGCTCAATTGGTCAAAGAGGGCCTTGAAGTGCATAAGGTCATTGGTTCAATCCATGGTGGCCACCTACCTAGGAATTAATTTCCTATGAGTTTCCTTGACATCCAAATGTTGTAGGGTTAGGCGGTATGTTCCATGACACTAGTCGAGGTGCGCAAAAGCTGGCCCGGACAATCACGGATATCAAAAAGAAAAAAATCATTTGTTTCATTTCAATGACAAATCAATTGATTTTAGTCTCAGGTTTTATGACAATGTGTTGGGGTTCTACTATTGGAACCCTTATTCTGAATTTTATGTTTTATTTGATGTAGGGATCTGTGTTTCTGGACAGAGATGGGAAACATTTTCGACACGTTCTTAATTGGTTGAGGAATGGCATAGTTCCAACTCTTTCTGGCTCTGAGATTCAAGAGCTTCTGCGAGAGGCCGAGTACTATCAGTTGCTTGTGAGCCGTCATTCTTTCCTGTAGTAGTTCAGCATTTAATTCATAATTTCACGATATTTTTATACTTTTTTTCCAGTCAATTTTATTGTATAAGGAGTTGTTTTCTATATCAATGGTTGGAGGGATCTACAATTTTGATTCAGGGACTCATTGATGGAATCCATGAAGTGATAAGTAAAATGAAGGAAGACGAGGAACCTCAGTCAGAGCTGAAGCGTGTTGATATCATCAAGTGCATACAGTCTGAGAAAGTTCGACTGCGAGGGGTGAACCTTTCTGGCCTTGATCTGTCCAAGCTGGTAATTGTTATCTAGTTTCTTGAATTATGGGAAGATACTTATTTAAATAAAAGAATCTATCTCATTATTATATAAGAATTTACAATAGTGAAGGCCTATACAAGGGCTTAATCTTACAAATAAGGTTAGGGGTAGTCTTGAAAAGAGTAAGTTTTTTCATCAAGGGCGGCCTTATAAGATCCCAAGTACCATTTTGGAGAATTATGACGCTTTTGTGGATGGTAGGCATGTTCTCATTGATAAGTGATAATTTTAATTGCTCACGTTGGTCATAGAGGGTCTTAGGATGCAATAAGGTGATGAGTTTAATCCATGGTGGCCACCTACCTAGAAATTAATTTTCTACAGCTTTCCTTGGCATCCAAATGTTGTAGGATCAGGTGATATGTTCCGTGATATTAGTCGAGTTGCGTCAAATCTGGCCCGAACCGTCATAGATATATATATAAAAAAAACTTAATTGCTCACGAAGTTAGTGATATAGGACTTAGAAGCCTCCAAGTTTTATTTTCAAAAGACCCCAGTTCCCATTATTGAGTTTTTTTTTTTCTTGGAGATATTGGTGAGTGTTTGGACTAATGTAACTTAATAATTTACCATAAGTTACATACTCAATCTAGATATCCTATCGTCTATTTTTATAATTATCTCATTATGGACCTTTTTTTTTAACATTGGCAAGTGTCTGGGCAGCTTATGGGTCATTTTTATTAATTTTGCTTTTTATGTATGTAGCTGAAGTTTCTCTATTTAATGTATCTGTTGGTTACAGAAGATGTAAGGTCACATATCTCATGTCTAAAGCTGTTAAGATTATCGTTTTTTCAAATGTACAGGACCTTTCTTATGTAGACTTCAGCTATGCAAGTCTTAAAAACGTGTTCTTCTCACGTGCAAACCTTCAGTGTGCTAAGTTTCGGGTATGTACTATTGCATTTCATCTAACCATGGAGTCTTCTGTGATTAATTTATAAATATATAACTATTAGTTGTTACATCTTTATAAATTTCTACTGTAAGGAATTTAGTTGGTAGTCATTGAAAAGAAGTTCGTAGCTTAGCACGTTCTTGATAAATTTGTTAATAGTATCAATGATAGTGATACAGTTTATTAGTTGGGTTCATTAGTTAGAAGTTAGTTAGGGTGGTTAGTTGGTTAGCCTCATTTGAAGGCTATATAAGTGTAACTTACCCCTATTATGAATACAACTCACACCTTTGAAGAATTGACTCAATTAATTGAGAGGAGGGAGCTTGATAGAGCTAGAATCTATCAGATAGTGCATTCTGCATAATGTTTGTATTAATAATTGCTTATAATTGATTGATCTTCTCAAAATATAAATTTGTAAAAGTTGAGTTCATACAGTATCTGTGATGAATGAATCTAAATCCCTTTTGGCGTTTCGAACATGCAGGATGCAGATGCTGAAGGCTCAATTTTTCATAATGCAATTCTGCGAGAGTATAAAATCAATACTTGATTCTCCGCTTGTTACAGTTTCTAATTTTCTGAAGGCTGCGTCGCTCTTAACAAATTTATTTTGCCTAGGAAGATGTGAATTTACTGGAGCAAATCTTCGTGGGGCCTTACTAGCAGCTGCTAATCTTCAGAGTGCCAATTTGCAAGGCAAGTTTCTTTCATTACTATACATTTCTCTATGACACGTATCTTCTTTAAAAACTATTTATCCATAAGTTATTTGCTTGATTCTCAGACAACATAAATCCTCTTCTGCAATGAAGATTCCATCATGTTTAATTTGGACTAAATCAACCATTATGGAGTGGCCTAGTGGTCAAAGAGGGTCTTGGGGTGCTTAAGGTGATGAGTTTAATCCATGGTAGTTACCTACCTAGGAATTAATCTCCTCCGAGTTTTCTTGACATCCAAATGTTGTAGGGTTAGGGGGTATGTTACGTGACATTAGTCGTGGTACGCGCAAGCTGGCCCGGACAATTACGGATATAAAAAGAAAAAAGAACAAAGAAAAAGACTATAGTTTTGTCCCAATGAGATGTTAGCTTTCACTTTGGGATGATTGTAGTTTACACTCTTTCTAGATAAATAGTTCTTTAGTAGACCCAGGACAAGATATACCCAAGTGGACTAAGAGGGCAGTGTATAACATTTTCACCTCACAAATGGGGAACATTGACACACAGCCAGAAAAATGGAAGTTAAATGGACAAAACGAAGGATCACCTTGTGTTTAACATCTATTAGCACTGTGGGTTGGCATTTTAAAAAACACTTTTTTCACCAAGTTTCTAGTTGTTTTAATGGACTTGAAGTTGAGGATGCATGGGCTGACACTGGTTCCTTTTCCCTCAAAGTTCCTCAACATTTATGCCTTGTCTTCGAAATAGAAGAAGTGCAACTTGTATATGAATTTCAGATTTTCAGGTGTTTTTGGGAAGTGAAAGATTCTACCTTCTTTTTGAACTAAGTATTTGATGGGATTTAGTTCTTTTTATTAGTTTTTCCAGAAATTTTGTATCTTCTTGCATTACTTATTCATCTTTGTAAAATTTTATTTCCAATCAGCATACCGGGCCTTGGTATATGCCTGAATGCCTCTGGGTATGTAGTGGAGCCATATATAATAACAAATGGTAAAATGGACAACTCCGATTTCCTTAAAAAAAACAAAAAACAAATCAACTGGCCCGTTTGATAACCATTTAGGCCCTGTTTGATAACCATTTGGTTTCTTGTTTTTGATTTTTCAAATTTAAGCATATTATCTCTCAAATTTCCTACAATGTGCTCCATCCTTCCTACCATTTATCCATCTTTCTTTAAGAAAGTAGGAGAATACT
>JBBMEF010000025.1:12371567-12392452 GCA_037832685.1 Sicyos baderoa
GATTTACAAATATTTTCAAAAAGTTGCTATTTACTCAATTTTTTTTATCTTATTGTAATATACATGCAAATTCCCCTAACTTTTAGTAGATTGATGAAGTCAATATTTGTTATATTGATTTCTTATAAAAGGAAATAAGTCAAACTAAAAAAATACCTAAAAGATTAAACTGAGCATCATTGGAATGTCCTGAGTAAAAAGATTTTAGATTTTGAAAGATATGGACGAAATTGACACATTTTTATACTAAATTTATAATCAAGCAAAACTTGAATACTTCTTAAAAACTTAAAAGATTAAAATTAGCTATTCTCAAGAAAATGATAGTCAAATACCAATTTTAAGAATCGAATCTATGTAGTAATGATATTGAATTAGATATATATTAAATAATAAAATTATTAAGCGACTAACCCTTCCATAAAAAAATGATACTTTTATTAATGAGAAAAAAATGTTGGGTCCAAATAGGTGGGTAACGTGATTGGTTATTTGATTTGGTGTTAATCAATTTCTACTCTACGATCATGGTTCAATTCCTACAATTGATAATTGTAATCTCATTTCCTTAACTTATACTTAAAAAAGGAAAATTAAAAATCGGTAATTGTAATCCTCTCACACCCAACTTATCGGATTATCTGGTTTGTTTGACATATTTATGAATATTTAATTTTAGGAGTAATATTGAGAAGTTATGTTGAGTAGTTAGAAATTAAAAATTGTGTCCGAAAATTTGTCTGAATGTAGTCATTGTGTATATGAGTTAGAGTTAAAAAAATCTTGTTTGGACGTAGATTTAAAATGAAAAGTTATTTTTAATAGTTAAAAAAAAATGATTAAAAATGAGTTATTTTGATTGAATTGAAAGAAAATGATTAAAAATGAATGATTAGAAATAAATAGTTAGAAATAAGAGTTATTTTTAAAGAAGTTAATAAAAACTCGTTTAAACGTAGAGTTTAGGTAAACGATTATCGTCCTTCCAAAAATGGTATATTAGATATTTTCTAGAAAGCATTCTATAATATAGAATAAAATAATTTTCCATACGTGTCAGTTGTTGATTTGTGAAGACGAAAATATACTCTTCTTCGTCTTCTTCATTTCCTTGTTTTCCATTTCAGTTCGATTTCAATTTCTCATCTGCCGAGCACAGAATTTCATCTTCCTCGCCTCATCAATGAACAAGGTTTCTGATCCTTCTTCCATGGTACGCCTCAACATCGGTAAGTTCTTTCCTTCTCTCGCGTTCGATTGCATGTAATCGATTTATTGCTGGATTCATTTGAAGGAAATTCAGCAACCAGTTCATTGGATTGCTGAAAGGATTAGGATATGTAGGTGCTCATAATCCTGTTTAGGTATTGTAATTAGCTGTTTGATTGACGAGGTTAGCTGATTTCTGGCTTAAGCGTCATTGTTCTAGCTTTAATTCTGTTGTGTTTGTTCATTTTCTGTTAATGGAGGAGGGTTTTGGGTTGAAATTTAGGTATCAATTTATTGCTGGATTTCAATTGAATGGAATTTAGTAACCAGTTCATTGGATTGCTAAAAAATGACGACATGTAGGTGCTCATAATACTGTTTAGGTATTGTAATTAGCTGCTTTAACCATCTTGGAGTGGTTCAATTGGTCAAAGAGGGCCTTGAGGTGCATAAGGTGATGGGTTCAATCTATGGTTTTTGGCCACCTACCTAGGAATTAATTTCCTACAGGTTTTCTTGGCATTCAAATGTTGTAAGGTCAGGTGGGACGTCCCGTGACATTAGTCGAGGTGTGCGAAAGTTGGCCCGGACAGCCACGGATATAAAAAAAAAAAAATTAGCTGTTTGATTGATGAGGTTAGCTGATTTCTGGCAAGTTTCTAGTTTGGGCTGGGCTTTATCTCCTCTAAACATCGTTGTTCTATCTTTAATTCTGTTGTGTTTGTTCATTTAGTGTCAATGGAGGAGGATTTTGGGTTGAAAATTGTGTGTTTCGTTTTTTTGATTTTTTTTTTATTGTTTCTTTGTAGGTGGTAAGAAATTTAGAACAACATTAGATACATTGACTCAGCGTGAACCTGATTCGATGCTAGCTGCAATGTTTAGTGGCCGTCATACCTTATGCCAGGATCCTGAGGAGGTGTGTGCTTTCAGAGTCGGATTAATTTGTTTGTTTATTTATTTATTTATTACGAGTTTAAGTAATTTGTTTCATTTCAATGAGAAATTAATTGATTTTAGTCTCAGGTTTTATTGCAATATGTTGGGGGTTCTACTATTGGAATCTTCTTCTTCATTGACATTATTCATTCTCCTTGTACATGGTCTTTTTTACCTAGAAATCTACTCTATCTTTATTGTTAACATTAATATTTTATTTGATGCAGGGTTCTGTCTTTTTGGATAGGGATGGGAAACATTTTCGACACGTTCTCAATTGGTTAAGGGATGGCATAGTTCCGACTCTTTCTGACTTTGAGACTTCAGAGCTTATGCGAGAGGCAGAGTACTATCAGTTGCTCGTGAGACGCCATTCTTTACCGTAGTTCAACATTTAGTTTAGAATTTTATGTATTCATCATTTCCTACCATCACGAATTGTTTGATACATATTATTCCATGTTAGTTTAATTGTAGAATGGGCTTTTTTCTGTATTACTGGATAGAATGTGAGGTAATTACCGTTTTGATTCAGGGACTCATCGATGGAATCAATGAAGTAACAAGTAAAAAAAAGGAAGACGAGGAACCTCAGGCAGAGCTGAAGCGTGTTGATATTATCAAGTGCATACAGTCTGAGAAAGTTAGATTGCGAGGGGTTAACCTTTCTGGCCTTGATCTCTCTAAGCTGGTAAGGCGTTACATGAGTTTTTACTTGAACAGGATCTTCGCTACTGTCTTAGTTCTAAGGTGGGTAGTTGTTTTCACTTAGTGGTAGGCCTAAGTTTGAATTCTTTGCCACTAGGTGTTCCAGTTTGAGAGACAGAATAAAATTCATCTACAGTTTGCAAGGAATACAGTTTTCTTTTGTTCTAGTAGGGAGGACTGTTTCATCTCTTTGAACCTAAATTGGTGAGGTTAGGCTTTAAAAATCCCCCCTTTCTCTTACTTCATTTCTACAGAATTCTACTCGTAATACAATTCCTTTAGTTTTCTTTTTACCACTTGTAGGCGTCTTCTCATAATTTTCAATTTTAGAATGCCTAATCTGATATGAAAGTTGTCAAACTTCTCTCTGTTTTCTCTTTGCATTCAGGCTATTTTGTCAAACTTGAACTCTATGGAAAATCATCGTTTGCCCCTTGAAAATTTTCTGGCATTTTTCTCAAGTAAATCCTTCTTCTTTACCCACTAGGCCATGTCTTTATTTTTTCTCCTTTCTCCTCAAAGAACCCAAGTCTCCCACTCAAAAAGAGGATTTACTTTTCATCTCTTTTTGTTTGCTTCTTGCTCGTGGGAGGATAAAAAACAAACAACGATCTTCCTTTGTTGTGCTTGACTGTTGTTGTGTTTATGTAAGCAGAAAAGTGAGAGAAATAGGAGAGTTTTTGACCTAGGGACGGGTGTGGTTACCCTTGTTTAAAAAAAAAAAGAAATAGGAGAGTTTTTTTAGAGCTCTTGGAGAGAGGTTTGGACCTTTACTAGGTTCAAGGCCTCTCCTAAATTTGTGTAATTGAGGGTCTTAGTGTTATTTGTTTATTGGAGCTGTTTTGTGTTATGTTTTTTTAAAAAAATCCTGTATTGTATTATCTTTAAAAAAAAAATGCAAAAGGATGTGATATCCATGATGATTACAAGAAGCTATTTTATTTATTGTTTTGTAGCTAATATATTTGTTGGGAACGCAAACAAAGTAGTACATTGGTTAAATAAAGGGTAGATCATGGGTTTATAAGGGAGGACAAACATCTTCATTGGTATTAGACCTTTTGGGTGAAACAAAAAACAAAGCCATGGGGACTCATGCCCAAAGTAGACAATAACATATCAGTGTGGAGATCTAGGTAGGTTTGTCATCCCTTAATAAGTGGTATCATAGCGGTACCCCTGTTTTAACCATATCGGAAGAACCTCGAGTATGAAATAAAGACTTGTGAGCCTGGGGTATGAAATAGTCATAATAAAAATTTGTGGAGTCGCCTAATGTGTGCTCCGTTGGGAGTGCTTCTGAAATAAGTGCTCAAGTGAGGAGTGCTTCTGAAATGGTTTTCTCGGTGAGGGGTAGCTTTTGTGCGCTTTTAGATAAATCGAGTGGATCCATGGTTGGCTTTTCGGCTTGCTCAAGTGTAATTCAGAAGGATTCGTGGTTTGAGTTAAGGTGCGCTCAAGTACAATTTGGAAAATGACTATCAGTAAGGGGGACTTACGTGCAGTACTTTGTTCGAGGGGAGGATTATTGGGAATACAAACAAAGTAGCACATTGGTTAAATAAGGGGTAGATCATGGGTTTATAAGGAGGACAAACATCTCCAGGTATTGGGTGAAACCAAAAACAAATCCGTGAGGGCTTATGCCCAAAGTGAACAATATCATACCAATGTGGAGATCTGGGTTGGGTTTGTCGTCTCTTAATAATATTTTTCTTAAATTTTCTTTTCTCTGGCTCAAGTTCCCTAGGATTCCTTTTTCTATTTCATTGTTATCAATGAAAGCTGGTTTCATATTTTCAGAAAAAGGAACATGGTAATTTACCATAGACAATAACTTATATTCTCAATCTAGATACACCATCATCTATTTTTTGTAATTATCTTAGTTCTTGGCTATTTTTATAAAATTTGCTTTTTATGTAAGTTTCTATATCTGCAAGTGCCTCTGTTTAACATATTTGTTGGTTATGGCCAATGCAACATCGTATATATGTCTTAAGCCGTTACGATTTTCATTGTTCAAATGTACAGGACCTTTCCTACGTAGACTTCAGCTATGCAAGTCTTAAAAATGTGTTCTTCTCACGCGCAAACCTTCAGTGTGCTAAGTTTCGGGTATGTACTATTGCAGTTCTGTCTAACCATGGAGAATTCTGTGATCATAAATTTATAGCTATTAGTTAGTTTCTCCATTAAGAGTGGAAGATAACTTCCATCCAGTAGCAGTTCACTGTTTTTCTTTTAAATTTCTACTGTTAAGGAATTAAGCCGGTAATTATTGAAAAGAAGGTCGTCAGTATATATTTTAAGAATAATTCTTTTATTGAAAACTTAACCATTTCATTGATAAATGAAAAGAGTACAAATGGCCTATCGAAGCTAAGAAACAATAATAGAACAAATAGATAAAGATAAGGAAACCCAGCCAGCAAAGAAGGTTCCCAAAAGGAGGTAGAGCAAATACCATAAGAGAGATCATCCGAGACAACCTAAAAAGATATTGATCCAAAAAAGCCATCCCTTCCAGTTTCTAGAAGTGTTCATAGTATGTAAGCCAAAAAAAGGAGTAGAGAAGCTCGTGGGATTGTGTAGACTCTTGAGCATTTTTTATTCAGTTCGATTCGTAGGAAGATGGATGGACAATCCTGGTAGAAAGAACAAACAAGTGGATTTGCAAAAGAACACGTCTTGGAGTTGTGTCTTTCCAAATTCCTATATAGGATAGCCTATAGAACAAAAGTAGCCTGTAGTACAAATGTTTTTCCGAGCTCCGAAGGAAAAAAGCTCTCAATTTAATGTGCGCAATCCAAATCTTTGGGTGGTGGCTGACTTTGTGCAGTACTGACTGATGTATGGAGGTTTTGCAGCTCCTCGGCCCATTTGATTTTCTTTTTACTGCAACTGTTGTGTTGTTGGTGGAAGGATGACATGATACACAAGTCATTTTCTGCTAGTCAAGGGAAAATGATAGGTAAGAGAAAAGTTGGATCAGTACTCGCAAGTCGCATCCTCTTCCACTTCTACTTCCACCAGAGAATCGTCTCCAAGATCCTCTTTGTTATTTAAGGAAAAGAGGTCCATTCATATCTATATTAGGTTCTTCAATCATTAGAGGAATGAGAAACTGATTCATGTGATGGTCTTCCACAATGTTTTCGAAAAAATCACCAAGAATGGGAAGAGACTCAAAAAGAATGAAGGGTTAGAATATGTTTGTACCTTGAAGAATCATGTAAAGAGCTAATGCTAGGGGATGAACAATCACCTTTGGTGTCAGTGAGAGAATGATGCTTAGGTGTACATAACATTGTGCCCCAAACAAGGTTGTTTTTCTATTGCCAAGGTTATATGGGTTCTCGGTGATATCATCAAGAGGAGAGTGAGGGATCGGAGGAAGATTGAGCTCTCGAGTCTCGGTGACCACAACTTTCAGATTCAATAGGGAGAAGATTATCGAAGGATAATTCAAAGTTTAGCATGTTCATAAATTTGTGATGTTATCAATGGTAGTTCATTTTGCATACATATATTTTCATTACGAAAAATTTAATTTTATTCGAGAAAAGAATAAAAGAACAAGAGGACAAAAGAGCATACAAAATTGAAAGTCCGCAAAAGGTAGGCACCCTAATAAAACGGCCTCTAGTCAAGTAAAATAATTCCTAGAGAACAATTACATAATGCTTAGAATTAGTCCCAAAGAGAAACATAGAACTCTATTATTTCTCTCACCTCAAACTTTCCATAATTGATTGTTCTTCTGAAAATCATTTTAAATTAGTAAAAGTTGAATTCATTCAGTATTCTGTGAAGAATGCAACTATATCTCATTTGGGGTTTTGATATGCAGGATGCTGATGCTGAGGGCTCAATTTTTCATAATGCAACTTTGCGAGAGTATAAAATCAATACTTGATTTCCTTCTTAGTTCTTATTACAATTTCAAGTTTTCTGAGGAATGCATTCTTAATAATTTTATTTTGCTTAGGAAGATGTGAATTTACTGGAGCGAACCTTCGTGGGGCTTTATTAGCAGCTGCTAATCTTCAGAGTGCCAATTTACAAGGCAAGTTTCTTTTATATCTATACATTTTTCTTTAATACTTATTTTACTTAAACAAGTGTTTCACCATCATTTCTTTGCTTGATTCTACTGGACATTGGACCACATAAGTTCTGTTTTGCAATGAAGATTTCATAATGTTTAATTTACACTAAATCCAGGTTTTGTCTTAATGAGATATTAGCTCGTCACTTTTGGATACGTTGGACATTATTGGTGAATTTACACTCTTTTCTAGATAGATAGTTCTTTAGTGTACCCATGACAAGATATTGCCTAAGTGGACAAAGAGGGTCGTGTAATACGTTAACCTCACGAATGGGGAACATTGCTTGACACAGTGTGCGAAGGTGATTGCCAGAAAATATACAAGTTTAAAAAAGATCCTATGATAGAGGACACTGATTATGAAGAAAAGAAATTTGATGCATATATAAAAATACTTGGTAATTATTTAGGAACAGGATTAATCTTCCGGTTAATATAAACATTTTTTTGCTAGTACCAAGTTACCAACCCTTGATTACAATATGATATGATCCTATATAGTTAGCCTTAATTGGTTAGGTGGTTTAAGTAGTTAGGAGGTTAGTCCATTTGAGGGATATATAAATGTAAGTCGTCCTATTATGAATACAACTTACATTTTGATATTGAAGTGACTCAATTGATTGAGGAGGGGACCTTGTGATAGAGCTAGTCTCTATCATTTGGTATCAGAGCATTCGATCCATGGACATGGAGATTGATCCGAGTATTATTGAAGCTGGTATAAAAGTGGCAATGGAAGCGCTTAGGAAGTTGAGTGACTCAAGAATTGGTTCTCCACTCCAAGCTCGCCAAGAGAAGTTTGCTAGAATGAGAATGGAATGAAAAAGTATTTGGTCGAAATCAAAAGAGAAAAAAGCATTAGAGTCGGCCAAAATTGAGAAAGACCGAAATAAATCGGTTGAAGGAATGAACGAAGAGAGCAACGTGGAAAGCAATTTGGATTTTGAAAACAAGAATGCACATGATGAAAATGGACTAACCTCCTAACTACCTTAACCACCTAACCACCTCAAAACCAATTGGCTATGATGGGAGTATCCCATATCTCTTTTAAATGTCTGTTGGACTCCCCACTTTTTTAATGTGGGACAATTGTGAGATCCTAACATGCCCCCTCAAGATGGTGCCTCTTTTGGGCTCACCAATCTTGAATCGGATCTCAATTTCATTTTAATTGGACCGATACCCATTTGGGCTTTATGGGCTATGATACCATATTAAAGTATGTTAAATCACCAATCAACCCAAAAGCTTAAGCGGATGGATTGGGATAAATTTAATTATATCAACCATTAGTAAGTGATAATTGGTCTTCGTGAAATAAATTATATTTGCTAGACGATGCATTATTAAGTATCTAAGTTTTCTTTAACATTTCTACTTTATTCTCGGAAGTCTTTCATGTCAAATTGCAGATGCATGTTTGGCAGATTGTAGCTTCTGTGGAGCAGATTTACGCTCTGCACACCTTCAGGTTCAGTATATGTCTTGTTGAGGCTTTATATACTCTGAATATTGTCTATATAATTTTCGAGATAACAAATTATGAACATTCATTAAGCAATATATGGCATCCTCCAAGTTCAAAACCCGGATATTACCAAAGATTCAATTATTTAATAGTTCATGTATTTTTTATATAAAAGACCGAAACTTTCGTTGAGAATCTGAGATAAAATGAAAGAGTATTTGGGCATACAAAAAAAAAAAGCCCACCAAAAAAGGGTAGGAGTCTACATAAATGGTCTTCGATCTAAAACAATTAAACCTAAAGAAAAATTAATATTAAATTTTAAAGGAAGAGTAGTTATAAAAAATCTTGAACATCAAGAACCAAGAAAAATTAACCATCATGGAGTGGCTCAATTGGTCAGAGATGGTCTTGGGATGCATAAAGTGATGAGTTCAATCCATGGTGGCCACCTACCTAGGAATTAATTTCATACGGGTTTCTTTGGCATCCAAATGTAGTAGGGTCAGACGGTATGTCTCGTGACATTAGTCGAGGTGCACCAAAGCTAGCCTGGACAATCACGGATATCAAAAAAAAAAAAACCAAGAAAAATCTATATTACGTAGAAATTTTCATCTCCATTTGTTCCTTCAAGAAGTCCATGATTTCTTTAGGCAACAAATATTGACAAGTAGCTTTCACCACATCAAGTAAAAGGACTTCTCTTTTTCCTCCCAAACAATAGAAAAGGCCTCGTTCTATTAATTCCTGGTGTTAAAAAATGGTAAAGCCAGGAAAATAATCTTTGCTATGAGAGATGTGAAACAAAAGGATCCTCTATCCTCATCTCTTCCTCATGTTTGTGGATATCCTTAGAAGATTAGAGTCGACGGGCACATACGTAGTAGTTTGTTTGAGGGCTTTCATGTAAGTTATAGGTGGAAAAGGATCCATTCGTCCCATTTTGTTATGTCACGATTTTCGTCTGCTTAGGAAGGGAGGAATTTTTGTTAACTTATCTTGTTAGGTGGTACCCTAACAGTTGGCTGGTGATAAATTCTAGCTCTATCAAGCTCCCCTCAATTAATTGAATCAATATCAATGTATTTAGTTGTATTCATAATAGGGGTAGGTTACACTTATATAGCCTTCAAAGGAGACTAACCAACTAACCACCCTAACTAACTTCTAACTAATAAACTGTATCAGCTGGGATATAGCCCCTTTCTAATGACACAAATACATTAAAACTTCCAAGTAAACCAGGTTGAGTTTTAAGCTAAGTTCATGACATAGGGGCTAACGTTGTACTATTGTGGCAAAAAAAAAAAAAAAAATCAGGGTGCTGATCTAACTAATGCGAACTTAGAGGGAGCTAATCTCGAAGGAGCTAATTTGAAGGTAATATTTTATTTCTAAAACTTTGTTACCTCGACTTCATAAACAAAATTCCTTGACCTCAACCAATTGTAGGGCGCTAAGCTTCCAAACGCCAATTTGAGAAATGCTAACCTACAACGAGCCTATTTGCGACATGTGAATCTTCGAGACACGGTAAGTAAAACAGATTGAATTAGAAGGTTATATAGATTTTGTTCTTTGTTTCTTTTTTCTTCTTTCGTAATATATTAGAAAGTATGGACATCCCAATTGGTAATGAAACAAGTAGTTCATCTATCTTATATATATTAAGAGGAGGTCATTTCATTTTATTGAACCAAATACCCATTTAGTTTTATGGGTTCTGATATCATATTAGAAAGTGTGGATATATATCTCAAAATCAATTGGTAGTAAGAGTAGTCCATCTATCTCATATATTGTTAGGAGGTCTCCACTCTTTTCGATGTAGGATCCTCAACAAAATATTTTCTCAAGGACTAAGAAAATCATTCCAAACAAATCCAATATCTGCTCTGTTACTTCTTCCATTAATGCCACAATCTAAAAAAAAAAAATCGCTCCGGATTTCAATCTTTGACTCGACATCTACTCAATCTTACAGCAATTGGAAGGTGCAAGACTCGATGGGGCAAATTTACTTGGAGCAACCAGATGAACAAGTATTAAAGGTGTATGATTCAAGGAATATCATTATATGCTTTTATGTATTATGTATGTATAAGATCACTCTTTACCTGTTCCATTAAATCATGCAATCCAAATCTAAACAGATGCTTATAGACAATGATCAATAAATATATTGTTTACTTAATTTACAGATCATTTCGTAGTCTTTTCCCTCCAAATCTTTGCATACACACGCATCTTTACGCATTGTTATATTTTGGTCATCACTGATGTCTCAATTTTAGTTGTCACGCTCACGCCTCGGCCTCGCTGCTGGTTTATGACTACCTATTCCATGCTAGTTTCATATTGACAGTTTCGATTTTTTCCTTTTTGTTGTTGAAATCCAGATGACATAAATCATGGCTTTAATTGCTAGTTGGTTTAGTGGTAAAAAGGACTACGTAAATATAAAAATACTTGGATAAAATGTGTTAAGACGATTCTTTCGTAAGAACGGTGGAAGTGTACGCAAGCTAGTCCGAGCGGTTTAGTTAGTGTTTTGAAGATGGAAAATGGGTTTGGGCATTTGAAGTCCATGTTTGTTTTCAAGGTTTCAAAATTTCTTCCTAGGAAAGAAGATTTCTCAGTACAATAGACAGTATTGTTATTCATTCGAATCTAACAATGGGATTCCTCTTACTATCTTTTACTGTACAAGAAGTTAGTTAGATTTGAGATTTCTCTCTACTAGAGTATTTAATATACAATATTTTTCTCTTATTCACAACATTGTTAGAGAGAAAAACCAACAATGCATACGAGGATTCATTCAATGGGGCCCCACTGATACTATAATTTTTAGAAATACATAAATCATATTAAATTAACCCTTCAGGATGAAACAATAAAGGAGTTTGATAAGTAATAATTCTGGTATTAGTGTCTAACAATGTTGTGAATAAGAGAAAAATATTGTATATTTTATCATTGATACCTGCAAAAAAAAAAAAAAAAAAAATATATATATATATATACAACTCTATAACTGAAAATCTAACTAAATAAAATAATATCTAAACTGAATATAAAATCATTATTTACAAGATAATAATAACTAATATTTAATAGCCTCCCTCGACAATATAAATCATGAAGTCCAAACTTGAAACATATGGCATAAAATGAAAGTGCAGATAACTGATTGGTGAAGATGTCAGCAATAAGCAGCTACAGTGAAACAGCTGACAAAACAAAAGAGCTGGCCTATAGGATTTGATCATCTTTGCAACGGTAGGATAACCACAATAACTCACAAGTAACGAGGGCAATCGCTCGATATTCAGCTTCTGCAGAAGAGCGAGCGACGATACTTTATTTCTTAGACTTCCATGAAATCATGTTGCCTCCCATAAAGACACAATAACCAGTAGTTGAGCGACGAGTGTCAACACATGAAGCCAAGTCTGAATCAACAAAGACCTCCAAAGAAAAATATGTTGTTGGGGTTAATAAAATTCCTTGACCAGGTGAGCTTCAAATAACGCAATAGGTGATGTGCTGCAGCAAGGATTTGCAATATATTGACGGAGCTTATTGACAACATAGGTGATGTCCGGTAAGATATATAAGCCGACCCACCAATCTCCTGTAAGTGGAAGGATCCGAAAGTAAATCGTCATTAGAAACTTGAATTTTGATCTTTGGGTCCATTGGTAGATTCTCAATCTTAGCCCCTAATAAACCAGCATCCTCAAGAATTATATCTTCTCTTTGATATGTGTAAATATATATATACAACTCTAACTGAAAATCTAACTAAATAGAATAATATCTAAACTGAATATAAAATCATTATTTACAAGATCTTGATAATCAAGAGATCGTGGGTTCGAATACCTCCATTTCTAATTGCTGTAGAACTAAAAGAAAAAAAGGTATGATAAATACTATTGAGTGAACTTAAGTCGAAAGAAGCACAAAATGACCCCACGGTGATCCATAGAAAATGTGGATCGTCACCCAAAGAAAAAGAGGTCGCTCAATCACCACAAAACGGTTGGAGTAAATGTATCTCTTTCATAAAAAGAATGGAAATGCAACGAAAGTTTTGAAAACCAAATATCGATTCTTGAGATCAAACTCGTGACTATAGTGTTGAACTGCATCACCACCAAGGCCACCATCTCTTTTGGTGAGGCAATGAGAGTTTAGAAACCAATATTTCATAAACAATACTGACCATAGCGAAATGGTAAGTTTCTGTAGCTACTAAAAGCTCTAACTTGAGTAGGCTAGTTCGTTAACTTCGTTTTCATTGAACAAATTTAATGTTAATCCCGACAACTCGAGAAACCCGAACCAACCTGACCCAAATTGTCGGGTTGGGTTGGGTTGAATACATAAATGGGTTGGGTTGTGATCAAAATCATGGAATTTTCATGGGTTGAGTTGGGTCAAAGGTTTACCTAAATCAACCCGAATTTCATATTTAGTTTAAAAAATATATATATTTTTACCCATAACATAAATATTATGTTATTTAATTATTTATATTATATGTTGCATATTTATTTTATTTAATTATTATTGTTAGACTTTTATTTTTAATATTTTTTAAACCTATTGATAAGATTTTGAAGTTAGGTAATCTTGAATTTTGCATTAGTAATAAGAATATACTTATGCTAATGTTCGTCCTAAGTTTCTACTAATCGAAAAAGAGGCGTTAGAAATTGTTTATTAAGTACATTGCTTATCATGATGAGCTTTTTAAGTTAGTTGCAAATTATGAACCCGATAACCCAACTCAACTCAACCTGAAAATAAAGGGTTGAGTTGTGTCTTTAATTAGATTGGGTTGGAGAATTGACCAACCCAAATTTTTGGGTTGGGTTGAAAATCACCTCAACCCAACCCATGTTCACCCCTATTTGGCATCATGGATCAAAGTAAAAAATAAGGATAGAGCAATTTCATATATAACAATCTATTTTTCATTGCCAACCAAACAATAAAGGGAAATTTGCAAAATTAATCAAATGCAGAAAATAATTATAAATATTTTTTTACAATTACAGTTATTTATTGGTATTAATAATACAGTATTAATGACTAAAGAATGCATGAAAATGCAGAAACCTATGCCAAGTAACTAAAGCCTCTATGTCTAAGAAAATTATTTATTTCTTGTTCTTTGGATCCTATGTCTTGCTTGGCATCTCTGTATTGCCCTTTTGTCTATTTTCAGTTTTTTATTTTCCAAAAAAAGGTGATCATGAAAAAGAATAAGATTTAAAACATATAAGAACATAATTTGGATTCTAAAATAACTGTCAATTTCATTAATAAAATTAAAATTGTGTACAACATTACTCTTCTCTACAAAAGATCAAAAAGAGAACTTTGGAAACTCAGTCTCAGTCCAAAATTCACATAAGGATTCCCTCCATATTGTTAAGCGCTTTCTTGACAAGCTTAAACTTCTCTGCATTGACTTTATTAGTCTTAATCATGTACTCTTTAACGAAAAACAGAATACCACTCCGAAGAGGTTCGAGCTCAGGGTTAACAGCGACCCGAGTGAACACATTCCAGATCAGCTTGTTGGGACGTTCAAAAATCGAATCGAACAGCATACGGAAATGCATGATCCTCTTTGGAGTAAGCAGCCTGATATCACTCAAATCAACAGACTTCAAAACCGCAAGGGAGAGCGAAAACGAAGAGATCATCTCAGCGACGAATTTTGCAAGGTTCATCGACCTGATAAGCTGCATCGTTTCCAGATCTTTGAAGTGATCCCACAGGCAATACTGTGATGAAGAAGTGCAAAGTCAATAGGTAATTTTGCAGACGTATTGAAGTTTCCATCAACCAAGTTATGAAAAACGGCAACAACAATCAAGAGAAAACTGTAAAAAGAACGCGAGAGAATAACACACATAATTTATGTGGTTCGGTGTTGTGTTAGCTACATCCAGGTAGATATGAGAGAATGTTTTATTAAAGAGAGTGCATATTACAAAATGTCGATCAGATTTAAAGAGAGTTTAAATAGTGCACTCTTATAAAAGACACCCTATATTACAAAATAGGCCCAATTACATAAAAACCCAAATACAAAAACAGAAACCTAATTATATATTTCATCTAGGTTTTGAGGGCGTTGCCCCCGAGCCCCCACCATGAGCCTCACCCTTGGGACCCCGACTCACTGACCGAATAGTGAGACCTCCGGCTACGTAATCGTAGGACATCAAACAGTTCAAGGTATATCTCAACAAACCAAATGGATGTTATATAGATAAAGAAAAAGGCAGAGATTAATTTACCTGCAATGTAAACTTGTGGTTTTTGTCATGTTCACACAATTTGAAAGCTAGAACAGTATAGTACTTATTGAACATTTTCTCCTGTAAACAGCAGTCCACAAGAACTCTCATGATCTCCCTGTCCTATAGACATTATGGAAGATGGTGTCAGCATAATAAGATTGATAATTTGGGGGGAAAAAATAATAATAATAATTTAAGGGAAAAAGTTGATGAGGAAAATTTTCAAAACTTCACCAACCTGCTTTCCTGATAAATCCAATCTTAATAGCTTTTCGAATGTATCAACATAGTCCTCTCCACTCATTATAATGCAGAATATTGCCTTCCTAGCATCTGTATTCATTCTCTGTGCAGCTGCAAGCTGAAGCATTTTTTTTGCTTCAAGAACCTCTTTATCGATCGTGCTAGCGAACTCCACCACGTTTTCTGATGTTGTGGCCGCGTCCCCAGATAACCACCATTGTCCCTTCTTGCTGGGATCAAGCAGCTTACTCCATTTAATCCCTCTAATTATTGCATCTTCTACACCTAACTGAAAACAAATAATTAAAGAGAAAAAAAAAAAAAAGGTCAGATTGCAATCACACTATTTTTTTCTGAAGATATGCAGAAAGGCAAGGTTAGTTCTTTTTCTATATATATATATATATATACACACATGTCATTTATAGGTCACAGATATCGCATGGCTTGTCAAAGACTCAAAAGAAAGTAAACCAAAACGAGTTAGCCTAGTAGCATTAGGATATGCAAAACAAAGTAAAAATGAATTTTTCATGGTGGATACCGATCTAGGAAATTAAATATTATGAATTTCTTAACAACCAAATGTCAAAGAGATAGGCAGATGTTAAAAAATACTCAAAAGATTAGACCAACAAAAATCTATCCAATGTTGAATCTAGGAAAAATTGCACAAACAACCCCTGCGAAAATGGCTAATGGAGTTGGGAGAGAAATGAGGTTGAGTTTATTTTAGCGAGGAGGAGCTTAATGAGATGAGTGGGATTAAGAGAAGAGGAGACCATATCGAGGTTACTTGTGGATGTATGAATGCAGCCAAACCCTCTGCATTTCTGTGGTTTTATTTCAATTTTGAGCTTGTTGCTTCTAAGAATAAACCCACTGAGTTTCATTGTTTCAAACATTTCTCATACTCCAAACCGAAATCGAGCTTTGTCTTGGGACATAAATGGAGGTTGTGTAAAGGAGATAAAGAAGAGATTAAAGACATTTATTTAAAATGACAGCTTTGTCCTTCTCATTTCTCACCTAATTTTGACTTTGGAGTTAAATTGCAACACTTATTAAATTTGAGGGAAGGTGATTGATCAAATTGATAGTTTAGGGAGGTAATTGTTACAAACGTCATAATTTAGGGGTGGTTTGTGCAATTTTCCCTTGAATCTATAAAGAACAACTATCTAGCAAATTAAGCTCTACAAAAAAGACCAAGAAAGACCTTTTGTAGCCATTTCTTTATCCGTGTATAGTTTGCAGGATCATCCTTAGGTTTTTTCTTGTTATTCTTGATGTCACATATAGTCTCAAGCATGAACTCCATCTGTATGCATCCACATTATGATATTAGAAAAATCAAACAAAAAAGAGTTAATGAAATTTACTTATAGAGACTCACTCTCTTTCCATTGATATTTTGTTGAGCATCACTTGAGGCTGCCTTTAGCTCATTAACCCTACTTTGAACACTAACAATAAAATTCTTCATTGCAATGGGATCATCACCCCTTATTTTCATTCCACAACCTATCAAATTAGAGATGATTTACGTTATATATAAATTTTCCATGGCCAGAAATAGATTAACATGAAGAACAATATTTTGTTAGGAAATAAGAACTTGAGAAGCCAAACTCAATCCATTCCATAAACATCCATGCCTAATTCAAGGTTTGGAAGTGGTTGGTGGACAACAACCAAACTCAACAACCTTAGCCAATGACAAAACTAATGAACTACTAAGTATTCATCACAAGTGGTTAAAGTAAATCCAAGGGCAACTCTTCCATCAGCATACAACCAAGTTTTTGATAATATAACTATTAATGTTGTATCATGGAGCAAACTATCTCCTCTTTTTCACAAGTCACAGACTCACAACTATAGCTTTAACACTCTTATATCTAATTGGAATTCTCTTTTGTAATCTATAGGGCTTGGCTCTACTTGTAATTCCATAAATTAATGAAATTGTTTCTTATCCAAAAAAAGACAATAAATTAAAAATCTAATTAGTACCTTGACTATTTAAAATGTCAGACGAAATCCCAATTTCAAGAGAAAGCAAATGGTAGATAAGCAAGAAAATGATCTTTATATGAATTATATCAAACTCAATGGCACCTTACATTCTAAAATCGTTAGGATGGTTGATACATCAATTTCTGTCAACCGCTTGCTCAGTATAGTCAGAAAGTCATAGATTAAATCACTGGAAGTATCAAAAGATACAATGCCCATTAGAAAGATGAAGTTACATCCATAGAATAATGAAATGTATTATACAAAATAAACTACAATATCTAATATTTGAAAAACAAACAGAAAGAAACTTCCATAAAAGAAGTACCTACCTGGCGCAAACTCCAAATACACATAAATATGAAAGCAATAGTGTAAGATTTCGTAAGGAAAGATTATCTTCTTTGAGGTATTCATCCTGGAAAAGGAAAACAGATGATTTTCTTAATAATTTTCAAAATGCAAAACAAACCATTTAAATGATGCATTCAGAAGGCAAACTCACCTCAAACGTTTTAGCAAGGGAAGCCATGAGCCTTGCGCTAAAGTCAGTACCAACCATACAGCCCATACCTGCAACAAATGCAGCGAACACAGCAGCATACCTTTAACACGAAACAAACACATAAAGAAGTTTGTCAAAAGTTAGGGTAAAATAATAAGCCGAAACGAGATCAACATGGTATCATTATACAAAATTTCAAACTAAACCAATTCAACTACAAAACTGGCCCAGACAGTCACGGTGCATAAGGTGATGGGTTCAATCCATGGTGGCCACTTACCTAGGAATTAATTTCCTATGGGTTTCCTTAGCATCCAAATGTTGTAGGGTCAGGCGGTATGTCCCGTGACATTAGTCGAGAACGAAAGCTGACGCGGACAGTCACGGATATCAAAAAAAAAATCAACTACAAAACTTCCAGATATTGTATCAACCAACGTTCTTAACTGCAAAAAACTTTCACCTAGGGTCTATTGAAGGGAAAGCGAAGTTATGAAGGAGTGATGTGATTTGTGATAAAAGAAAATCTAACTAGATACCCCTAAAACAAGCATTCAACATTTATAAACAAAAATAGCTAGAGTTGAATGTGGATAAAAATATATAACAGACACTTAACTGTTCATTGCCACGTGGTCCACGTGAACAAGATCCCAGAACCTCTACGGTAATAATTTGAGAAGCAATACTACGAGAAATAGACTGCAAATTGATAGAGCACAAAACACGGATTCACTAACGAGCTACAGCAGAATAGTGGAAAAGAAAAATCAAATAATAAAATAAAGTTACAAGGGATAGGTTGATGTGTGTCACAAAAATTAAACTCATTTTTTTAGGGTAAAATATAAGTCTAGTCTCTATGGTTTTGAAGAAAGTTGGAGTTTAGTCTTCATGGTTACAAAACTAGAGTTCAGTCCATGTGGTTTGAAAAAATATAGAACTTAATCAATATAGTTTTAAAGACTAAAAATTTAGTCCTTATGGTTTGATACAACCTAAAAAATAGTCATTGCTATTTCTAATCTTTAGCGAATTAAGTACTTGATAGTTAGTTATTCATGTGTCAATGATGAAATTAAATCATATCATTTATACATGGATAATAAGCTTCCATGTATTTAATACGTCAACGATTACGTACGATAAAGATTATATTTTAGGTTTTATAAAACTATAAGGACTAAATTCTAATTTTTAAAACTATAGGTACTAAATTCTAACCTTCTTCCAACCATAAGGACTAAATTCTAACTTTCTTAGATACTAAACTCTAACTTTCTTTAAGAACTAAACTTATATTTTACCCTTTTTAATAATATATCATACCATTCCTAAGAAACATAAAAATGTTAATAGTAAGAAACAAAATAGTCAGAATTAAGTATCATACATGAAATACAGTAGACACTTCTCCTGTAACTGATTCCACATTGGATTCAGAGAGCCTATTCAGAAGACCTGAAAAATATGCAATGCAGATTACATTACCAAGTAAAAAGACAATAAAATGGGAAAATTGGAAACAGCCTCCGCACCTCGAACGCGCCTACGGAGTTGAGTATGATCTTCGGGCTCATTTCCATTCTGCAATCTCAAGTTAGGAGCAACATATTTCTGGGCCTTGATGACAGGAACTTTATCCACTGCAACCTCAGCACAGGGCAATTCCACAGGCTCAGTTTCATCTGTCACTAAATCTCGATTTTGTTCTGAAATATTCTTCTTCTTCTTCTTACGATTCTTATTCAAAGTTTTTTCCACCTCAATTTCAGAATCATTGGCTTCAACAGGCGCTAAATGGACAGCAGATGAGTCAATTTCACTATCTGGAGCTTGGCCTATTGATTTCCTTTTCTTACGCAATGGTTTCTTCTTAGATTTCTCAACAGGAACTTCATCTTCCCCAGGAGAATCAACAATCGAAGAGAGTCCTTCAAAGAACACATTGATCCCGTCGTCTACTCCCCGTAACTTCCCAGCCTTGACCTTAAGCTTCTTCGCAAGTTTCCATTCCAATTTCAAATCCTCCTCAGCGGATAATCCACGGTTCCGCACGCCCATCTCCATATCCAGATACTCTTCGAACTTCGTTTTTTCCCGACGCCTGGTCCGAGACCGGAGCTTCGAATCCTCCTTCCCCATCCCTGCCTCGTTTATCCTTGCAACACTACCGGTGAACTTCCGGATCAGATTTCGATTTGGGGTTTTGGAAGAAAAAAACCAGTAAAATCGAAGTTCGATCGAAGAAGAACGAGCGAAAGAGAGAGATATGGATGGAGAAGAGTACCTGAGAGTGGAAGAAGATAAAAAAGGATTGCGGCGCCACAAAAAAGCGAAAGGGCGGAGGAAGGAGGAGGGAGCGGCAGCGCTGGCAGGGGAAGTGGCGGCGACGGCGGAGCAGGGTTTAGGCTTTTACCGAAGAACGATACGATTTAATTTTAAGACCGTGATAACATTTTCAAATATTAGTTTTTGTATATAAAATACTAAAGTTTCGGTAATAAAAAAAAAAAGGGGATCTCGGTTCGGTTTTGTACCAAATCAATAATGGAACTGATATTTTCAGTTTTTAAAAAATTAATCTCATTTAATATCTCATAAATATAGATTTATTGGTTCGATTTCATTTTAGATTCGATTCAATGTCCAACTTTTTTTTATATATCCCAACAACATTTTTTATTAGAAAAAAAAAATCATAAACATTTTTCATTAAATAAAAATTTATAAATAAATACCGGTTAATATGCACAATTTAAATGTTTAAAAACTTTTAACCCCTACAAATGAATCTGTAATGCATAAATAATGGAGGAACCAAAATTAACCACAATTAGCCGTCAATTCTAATGTCAAAATAATGGAATATTATCTATAACATACGAGTAAAACTCTCCTACATATGCATGTGTAGAAGAGCCCTATCTTTTGAGTATGTGACACTATTGGATGCCACAAAAAATTCTTTTATTAAAGAGTTTATTAAAAAGTAGTAAAAATTTTGTAACACCTGATAGTGCCACATACCCAAAATGTAGGGCTTCCCTATACACGAATGTGTAAGGGAGTTTTGCTCATAACATAAATAATGGTGGTCTTTTAACAACAAGTATGTAATACTAGGGGTGTTCAAAAACCCGACAACCCGAGTAACCCGAACCAACCCAACCCAATTTGACGGGTTGGGTTGAGTTCAAAATCATGAAATTTTCATGGGTTGGGTTAAAGGTTTAACTAAAATTAACCCAACCTGATCGTAATTTAGAAAATATTTTTTTTTGTACCTATAACATAATTATTATGTTATTTAATTATTTAGATTATATGTATATTTATTTTATT
>JBBMEF010000025.1:12410255-12426407 GCA_037832685.1 Sicyos baderoa
TTTGCAATATTTTTAAAAAGTTGCTATAATTCTAATGCAGAGTAGGAAAATTGCTATACAGCGCAAATTCCCTAAATTAAATAAAAAATAATTTCAAAAAAATATTAATAATCTTGGCTTCGCCCGGGTTCGAACCGGAGACCTTCAATGTGTTAGACTGACGTGATAACCAACTACACCACGAAACCATTATTTGATGAAGAAACAAACTGCATAATATTATTGTATTTGAAATAACGTGATAATTAAAGAAATTTATCAATGACAAAAATATAAGAAGATAAATAATTATTAATAAATAGAGCAAATCTTCGTTATACATGAATGTGGATGTGTAGTGTAGCTTTACATTCAGTATATTTAGCACATTAAATGTCACATAAGTTTATTGTATCTTTTAAATAGAGGAGTGAAATTTCAAATTTAAGGCTTGTATAATTATCAACAAAATAAAAATTAAATGCTCGTAGCCGTAAACAACAACAAAGCCCGAGGTTAGAAATCTTTCACCCAACAATGAAACCATCAGAGCGTTGACTCTTTCGATCAATGCCTAAATATTCAAAAAATGCTTAAAATGATATGAGATGCAAACCACATATTTATAACTAATGAAAATGAGTGTACATGGATTAAATTTGATTGACCACAACCTAATCTAATTTCTAGTTAGTTTTAACAACTGAACAATATTAGCTTTATTCTTTATTAACTATGTATTTAATTATCCTAATGCACCTAGTGATTTTTAATTTAATGATAAATTCTAATTAAAGTGTAGACCAAAATTAACAATTTTTATTTTTTAAAAAAAATCGAGAGTTAGAAATTTAATCGAAAATCTTACGAGCAAGCCTCCAATGGCTGAGTAGAGCCCCAAATCAGAATAGTACAAAGGAAAGAGAATAGAAGCTTTCATAAAAAAAAATGGACAATACTAAATTATTAAAAATAAAAAAGCAATACTAAATTATTATTAACCCGGGCTTAAATATTTTGTTGATATCAAGTTTTTTATTACTACCCGAGTCCATTGATTATACTGAATGAATCAGTATTACAATAATTTCATTGTTTAGTTATAAATCAGAAACTTAGTATTTGTCATCTCTGTCCGAGAATGGCGTTAGGTGAGGGCGCTGCAGATGTACTAAAAAAATAGAGCCCACCTATTACTAATTTTTTTAAAAAATAAATAGATTTTTTCTAAAAATATATATATTTAAAAAAAAACAAAAAAAAACATAGATAATATGAACGGAATAAGATAGCAATTACGACCCAAGCTCGTCTCAGAGTTAAATTTGCCTCAATTGTTTGTCTCTTGCCTTGAGCTTTACTCAAGTTATCTTCCGCTATTTCAAGAGTTTGCTGAGTTTCTTGTGGATCAATGTCACTAGGCTTCGATCTATCTACTCGGCAATTCATCCGGTGACTTCACGGTCGCCAAAGAAGCTAAATATGTATTTGGAGGTTCAAATTCTCAGTCTCTACGTTTATCGTACTAAAAACATGGTTATCCAAGTTTTTACTGCTCTCATGTGGCCAATATTTTGAACATATTGTTTGGTCAATTAAGTGAACAAAAAAAAAAATCATGGCTGATTTTCCAAAGTAAAAAGCCTTCATATTTTGTTTTTAAGAACATTATGGTTTTATGTATAAGAAATTTTGTATGTGGGTTTTTGTTGATGTGAACACAATGTTAAAATTTGTCATGTAAACAAATTTTGATCAAATATTTAATTTGAATTTATTTAATTCGTGTCTGTGGGAGAGTGTTCTTTTTTTTTTTTTTTCTTTCTAATTCATTTAATTTTTGTTTTAGTTATAATTATACTATTGTTTGCATTTTTAGGTACCAAATAATTACTAACCGATACTACGTTAAAAAGGTTTTCTTCGAGGGATAGTAATTTAGAGGTTAAGGTTACGAACTCTAACGCATGTTTTCTTGTGAGATTTATAGTTCAATGTAATTGGAGAGAGTTTAAACAACAAACCTCTCTAAATTATTTGTGAATTATATTGTAAAAGAATTAAATGACAACATTTCTTCTAAACGACATAAAATTTTTAACAAGTCGCCATTTGTGGAAAATATTAAAATCAAATTTCATGCATGGTTTAAAAATAAGTAAACGACAACAATAACGCCAGTCCTAATTTAAAAGTGTAACGGTAACCAAAATAAAAATATGATAACTTGTTAGGGTTTTGTTCTTACATGCATGATAGATATACGTGTTAAAATTAAAGTATATCGGTTACATTTTTAATTGTGATATCTAAATTGTTGATATATCAAATGTTACGGGCTTAGCTCGTTGTTGAAACAAATATCATCAATCTTTAATTATACTTATTTTTTATTCACTAAGCTCGACTCAAATTGACTTATATATACACATTTTTCAACCAAAACTCTGGATATTAAAATGAAAAGATACAACCTCACCCAAATTCTCATCCGAGTTAAAGTTAACAAAATGTTCATGTTTCAACCGAATGAATGGTTGACTTTCAATGTCCAGACACCACGTGTCAAAATGCCAATGGATAAAATCGGACTGGTCGAAAGCTCAAACCAAACCGCAATGAAAAAGCCTTTCTTTGTTTCAATAATATATATGTGTATATATATATGAGTGAAAGATTCAAACTCAAAACTTTTTAGTCATTTGGTATATCACTGGCCTTTGTTGGATATCGAGAAATATATTAAACGTTAAACATTTATGTCATTGCCAACAAAAGTAATAGTTAAGCGACAATAAACGTCTCTACTATTAATATAAAAGTAATTTACGTTATTCAAAACATATATTAAAATATTTAAATGATGCAATTTGATTTTTTTAATATAAAGTGGGAGAGAGTGATTAAGAAACCTAACAAAGACGTCATTTGATTCAAAACCGCATAAAACTTATAACAAGTCACTACTTGTTGAAAGTAATATTCAAGTTAAACTCAATTTCGCGCAAGATTAGAAATAAGTAAATGACATCACTAACGACAATCTTTAATCAAAGTGTAATGTATCAAATGGGTTGATGGTGTAGTGATTTTATTATTTGGTTGTAAATCAGTTCAATATAAGCATCACGAGTTCGATTCCTCTAAAATCAGTATTGTAATTCTCCTTTTCCAACCATACTCTATTAATGAATATTTATAATATATAATAGTGTATGGTTGACTTCCAATTTCATGGTCCATGGTCCACGCGTCAAAATGTGAATGCATAAAACCGGACCGGTAAAGAGACCGAACCAAACGCAAATGAAAAACAAACCGTTATTTTGGTAGTGAAAGAATTTGTTCCCTCATTTTGGAGGCGCCACAACAAAACCCTCTCTATCGTCTTCTTCTTCACCAATCTCAATTTGCAGACCAAAAACCTTCCTTAATTCTTCATCAATGGCGGCCGATTCCGCTCACCTTCATCAACTCGCCCTTCTTCTCGGCCCCGATCGCACCCACTTCGAAACCCTAATTTCCCATCTCATGTCCTCTTCCAACGACCAGCGTTCACAGGCCGAGTCCCTCTTCAACCTCTGCAAACAAGCCCAACCGGACGCCCTCGCTCTCAAGCTCGCCGATCTCCTCCGCCCCGCCGCCCACCCCGAGGCCCGCACCATGTCCGCCATCCTCCTCCGCCGCCAACTCATCCGCGGCGATTCCTATCTCTGGCCTCGTCTCACTCCCTCCACTCAATCCACTCTTAAATCCGTGTTGCTTTCGTCTCTTCAGACCGAGGAATCGACGTCGATATCGAAGAAGTTGTGTGATACGATCGCCGAGCTTGCATCCGGGATTTTGCCTGATGGGGGTTGGAATGAATTGATGCCGTTTATATTCCAGTGTGTTACTTCTGATTGCGCGAAGTCTCAGGAGAATGCTTTGTTGATTTTCGCGCAGTTGGCTCAGTATATTGGTGAGACTTTAGTTCCGCATTTGGATACGCTTCACTCGGTTTTTTCGCGGTGTTTGGATTGTTCTAAGACTGCTGATGTTAGAATTGCGGCTTTGGGTGCTGCCATTAACTTTATTCAATGCTTGTCGAGTGCTTCCGATAGGGATAGGTTTCAAAATCTATTGCCATTGATGATGCAGACGTTAACCGAGGCTTTGAATTCTGGACAAGAGGCGACGGCGAAAGATGCACTTGAGTTGTTGATTGAATTGGCTGGGACTGAGCCGAGA
This sequence comes from Sicyos baderoa, assembly GCA_037832685.1. Lineage (NCBI taxonomy): Eukaryota > Viridiplantae > Streptophyta > Magnoliopsida > Cucurbitales > Cucurbitaceae > Sicyos > Sicyos baderoa. The sequence continues at coordinate 12,414,465 of JBBMEF010000025.1, forward strand.
TTCTTGAGGAGGCAGTTGGTTGATGTGGTTGGCTCCATGTTGCAGATTGCCGAGGCGGAATCTCTTGAAGAATCTACTAGACATTTAGCTATTGAGTTTGTTATAACTCTTGCGGAGGCTCGAGAGCGAGCTCCCGGGATGATGAGGAAGTTGCCTCAGTTTGTTAATAGGTTGTTTGGGATACTTATGAATATGTTGTTGGATATCGAGGACGATCCTGCTTGGCATACCGCTGATACCGAGGATGAGGATGCGGGGGAGACTGATAATTATGGATTTGGGCAAGAGTGTTTGGATAGAATATCGATTTCATTAGGTGGGAATTCTATTGTGCCCGTTGCCTCGGAGATGTTCCCTGTTTTCTTGGCTGCACCTGAATGGCAAAAGCACCATGCAGCACTTATTGCACTGTCACAGATTGCAGAGGGTTGCTCCAAGGTTTGCTCTTCTTTGAATTTTCATCTTTCATTGCCTTATCTATTGATATCCTAATTTTTGCAGTATGAAATCTCTATGGTTGTGAATTCAATTTCATGGTCCAAGCCAATGTTTTAAAAAGCTATAGAGGTTTTGTCTTCAATGTTGTATTAAATAACTCGATCCTATTAGTTCATTGATAATGTAACTTGATTCCTGATCTTATTCTCAAATATGCCTTAGTCATTCATTCAATAAATCACACATTTTTTCTTATGAATTCTTTTATTGGAAAGAAAAAATCGTTCGAGGATCGTCAATTTAATTTTTATCATTTGTTGGCTAGTTTTCATTTAATGGACTTCTTTGTTGTTTTCATTATAGATGCTTTGAGATCTTTTGTTTCATTCATCAATGACATTTTTTATTATTCCAAAACACTCAATCCTGTAAGTAATAGTCATGATGTTAAAGATATGATTTTTGAACTTTTGTTTAGGTGACAAATGTTGGTGTGATTTTTTATGTACTTTTGTGTAAGTATTATGTTTTACAATACATGTTTACTCGAAAGTATTATGTTTTACAATACATGTTTACTCGAATTTTGGAGTTTTATAATGTTTTTAAATATAATTGAGGCTTACGCCTCATTCCGCCTTGAGGCTTGTGCCTCACCTCTTCAAGAGGAAAATCCTCAAGGCCGCCTTTAGTCTTTTAAAACTTCGAACTTCTATCCTCTTTATGCTTCATTATTGTATAAAACATCATTTAGTTATTATTTGTTGTGGATTGCTTTGATTTAGAGCTTTATTTCTTTCTACTAGGTGCATTGGTTTGTCATTCTAATCACACAATTCTCCCTATTTGTGCAGGTAATGATAAAGAATCTTGAGCAAGTACTCTCTATGGTTTTAAAGTCATTCCAACACCCACATCCACGTGTACGATGGGCAGCTATTAATGCAATCGGCCAGTTGTCTACTGATCTAGGCCCAAATTTGCAGACTCAATATCACCATCTAGTTGTGCCTGCTTTGGCTGGAGCTATGGATGATTTTCAAAATCCACGAGTACAGGTTTGTATATTTTTCTCGTTCTATGTGGTCAGATAATGTATCCAATTTCTTAATGAGCTTAAGGGATGGATGTATTCATTAAATATTTTGCTCCTTTGTCTAGTTCACTTTGTTTGAATAAGCAGTCACTCAATGGAGTTTTTCTTGCATGTTTCTTTCGAATGAGTACACAGTATATTAATTTTTTATTCTGAGGTAACATTGCTCTAATCATCTTTTTCTTAAATCTTACAGGCACATGCTGCCTCAGCAGTCCTCAATTTCAGTGAAAATTGCGTTCCAGATACTTTAACGCCTTACTTGGATGGAATTGTGAGCAAACTCCTCGTACTACTGCAGGTATTCTACCATCTTAGTGAGCCTATCTTCAATTTGTAAGATCAATATTTCACTACTCGTTGGCAATTATATAAATCAATTGATTGAAGTTACCTTTTTTTGCTTCTGATAAATCTTGTTTTTATAAGGTAAAATGGAGGTGCATCTCAAGTTCTTTCTTTAATTATATTTATTTCTAATACATTGCATCTTTTGTTGCAAAGATAGTGTGATTTTAGTATTTCATAATATTCTTTTTATTATCATTATTATTTATGATCATTGGTCTGCATTCCAGAACGGAAAGCAGATGGTGCAGGAGGGTGCTTTGACTGCTCTTGCATCGGTTGCTGATTCAACTCAGGTTTGTTACTCTTTAATCTTATTTCAATTCTTGAACTTCTTTTTTTTGTGTGTGGATGTGACAAGTTTTGTTTTTGCCTCGGCAGGAACACTTCAAGAAGTATTATGATGCGGTAATGCCTTATTTAAAAGCTATTCTTGTAAATGCAAGTGACAAATCCAATCGCATGCTTCGTGCCAAATCCATGGAATGTATCAGTTTGGTTGGCATGGCTGTTGGGAAGGACAAGTTTAAGGAGGATGCCAAGCAGGTTATTTTCATTGATGTTTATTCGTATTTTGGTTATTCATATTGTTTCTATCAATTCTTGTGTAAATTAATAGTTGCCAGTCTTTGGCATAATCGACTGAAATCTTTAATGATCTGCGTCTTTTTGAAGGTTATGGATGTTTTGTTGTCACTGCAAGGATCCACAATGGAAGCAGATGATCCCACGACCAGCTACATGTTACAAGTATGCTTTGAGGATTTCGTGTGATACTAATCACTGTACCTTTTTGTATGGATTTGGTTTAAGTTGATTGGTCCAAAATGAAGAAAATAATTGCTTAATTCTTTTGCAGGCATGGGCAAGACTCTGCAAATGCCTTGGACAAGATTTTCTTCCTTACATGAGTGTTGTGATGCCACCTTTGCTTCAATCTGCTCAGCTTAAGCCTGATGTGACAATCACATCTGCAGATTCAGATGCTGATATTGATGATGATGATGATAGGTTCGTGTTTTAACTTTTATTTTAAGTGTTAGCTGGAATGAAAACAATCTAAAGTCTAGTGAGTGTACCCTGCAGTATTTATCTTTGTTTTAAGTTCCTTTTTCTCTCATGTATATGCATATTATTTTTCAAAAAATTGAATACCTCCAAGACATTGTGGAAGAATACTTGTTATTTATCTTATAACTAGCATGTTTAAGATAGTCATAATCTTTGCTACTTTTATTTTCAGCGTGAAATTTTTTTCACCAGTTTTGTACGTGTTCTTTAGTCGAGGTATTTTTTCTGTTAACTAAAAAGTTACTGTCTTTTTTGCAGCATTGAAACAATAACCCTTGGTGATAAAAGGATTGGCATCAAGACTAGTGTTTTGGAGGAAAAAGCCACAGCATGCAACATGTTATGTTGTTATGCCGATGAATTAAAAGAAGGATTTTTTGTCTGGATTGATCAGGTTCCTTTAATGAATTACACTATTTATCTTCTAATGTAGTATGTTGTTTACTGCTGTTCTAATGGTTTTCTATTACGTAGGTTGCTCCAACTTTAGTTCCACTTCTTAAATTCTATTTTCATGAAGAAGTTAGGAGGGCTGCTGTTTCAGGTAGTAGCTTGTTCTTTTTCTTGTTCTATATCCTTTTGTTCTACTGTAAAATCCGGAAATGGCAAAAATTGATTCCCGCATAGGACATTATGTGAGCAGCGATCTGGAAATATCTGCCGAAGCGAGTATTTTAGGCACTATTTGATAACCATCTGATTTTCTGTTTTTTAGTTTTTGTAATTTAAGCTTGTTTTCACTCAATTCTCCATAAAGGGTTATCAACTCTTTAAGGAAGTATTTGAATCCTAATCAAATTCCAAAAATCAAAACAAGTTTTTGGAAGCTACTTTTTTTTAGTTTTCAAATTTTGATTTTGTTTTTATCAAAATAGATAAAATATAAATATCAAAGTCATAGGTTGAAGTAGTAGTTGTGTTGCAAGTTTAATTTTCAGAAACCAAAACAAAAGGGTTATTTAACAGGACCCAAGTTTTCTTATTTCACTTGTCTATTACGTGAACAGCCATGCCAGAGCTTCTGCGTTCAGCAAAATTGGCTGTTGAGAAAGGGCTATCTCAAGGTCGTGATGAATCCTATGTAAAAGGATTGTCAGATTATATTATACCAGCTTTGGTGGAAGCATTACACAAGGTACTTAAGGATTGTACTTTTCCCAGCAGTTATTTATCTTTATACTTGAAATTGGCAGCTTCTGTTATTTAATGTTCTTTATCCCCAAACAAATACAGGAGCCTGAGGTGGAGATATGTGCCAGTATGTTGGATGCGTTGAACGAGTGTATACAGGTCAGTATGATGGCAGTTTAGATGCATATCTTAATCCCTAAACAAATACAGTTCTTGAATATATTCTTAACAAATCGAATGAAGTTAGCAGTTACAAGAATCATGTGTTTCAATGTCCAATCTCTGTCTTTTTTACTCCATTTATTTCTGTTATCCTGCTTTGTGCTGGTAGTTGGAAGGATTTTGAAGATACTCAACTGAAGTTAGATTTCTTTTTTCAAATTATGAATCATATGCATTCGTGAACTAAATGTACCTTGTCATTCTATTAGATCTCTGGACCGATTCTTGATGAAAGCCAAGTAAGGTGCATAGTAGACGAAATTAAACATGTTATCACTGCTAGTTCAACTAGAAAGCATGAAAGAATGGAGAGGGAAAAAGCAGAGGATTTTGATGCAGACGAGAGAGAATTGCTTGATGAAGAAAATGATCTAGAAGAAGAAGTTTTTGATCAGGTAAGTTATTGTGATAGATATGCTCTCTTGTGCTCTTTAATATTTGTTTTAGTTATATTTGAAGAATAGTTTGAAACTATTGTCGTATGCCTTGTACTTGTATTTCGACCAGGTTGGTGATTGTTTGGGAACTTTGATCAAGACTTTCAAGGCTTCGTTCTTGCCTATGTTTGATGAGCTCTCATCTTATTTGACACCTATGTGGGTAAGTTTCTTGACAATTTTCTAGCCATCATTCTGATTTACATGACATTTTCATTTGTTATGAGTTTAACTCTTTGTAAAAAGATGTGAAGTTTGTGTGGATTGAATGAAAATAAAATAGAAAATTTTAAGTTGGTTCCAAAATCTGGCACATTTGCTTTTTTATTAGGTGACGGTTCTTGCACTTATTATGTACTTCTTCATTCACTTTTAAGTGTACCGGATATATCTAGACCTCAATAGTGAACGCCCGACACTTCCGAGTCAAACTTATTTATTTGAAGTGTATAAAAAAAATACTTAATCCCTAATGATCAAGACTTTGGTGGTGCAGGGTAAGGATAGAACAGCAGAGGAGAGGAGGATTGCAATATGTATTTTTGATGATGTAGTGGAGCATTGCCGTGAAGCAGCCCTCAGGTAAATATTTCATTGTAATTTTTTGTACTCTGGCATTTTTTATTGATTTTTCTATTGTGAATCAGGTATTATGGTACCTACATTCCTTTCTTGTTGGAGGCTTGCAATGATGAGAATCCCGATGTTCGTCAGGTTTGTTCTGCCTTTGAATTGTCATAAATAATGGATTTTGTATATAGTATTTGCTCGCAAGCTTTATCTAATTCAACCATCAATCTATTTACAGGCTGCTGTTTATGGTATCGGCGTATGCGCCGAGTTTGGGGGATCTGTATTCAAACCACTTGTTCAAGGTTTGTTTACATCAGACCTCGAATTCATTCGAGTTGTTATAAACGGTGGATTATTTTGTTAACTTCTCTTTCTTTTGTGCAGAGGTCCTTTCCAGGTTGGATGTTGTGATAAGGCACCCTAATGCACAAAATTCTGAGAACATAATGGCATATGACAATGCTGTTTCAGCTCTTGGAAAGATATGCCAGTTCCACAGAGATAGTATAAATGCACCTCAGGTTCCTGTCTTTTAGATTCATTTACAACAAACTATCTCTTTATTTGTCTCATCTATGAAATATGCAAGCATCATAATCTAAAGTATGTATGTAGTTTGGGTAAAACATGTTCTATGTTGGAAACTCATATTCGAACACATTTTACGCACACGTTGGTATGCTTATTTCTGTGTCTTATTTTCTTATTTTCTCTCTATGGCTATTTTCTTTTGCAGTTAGTTCCTGCTTGGCTAAGCTGTTTGCCTCTGAAGGGTGATTTAATTGAGGCTAAGTTAGTGCATGATCAGCTCTGTTCAATGGTTGAGAGGTTGAAATCTTGTTCCCTTTAAACAATCTATTCAAAATCTTGTTGCCTAATTCATTGTTTAGTCATTTTTTTCCCCTCCATTTAATGAACAGGTCTGATAAAGAACTCATAGGTCCCAACAATCAATATCTTCCCAAAATAGTTTTCATTTTTGCTGAGGTATGCTACATCTTAAAATACGAGCACAAGAATGTTGTGTTTCCATTTCTCAATTTCTGGGGCATTGTTGATTCAGATTCTATGTGCGGGTAAAGATCTTGCGACGGAGCAAACTGCCGGTAGAATGGTAAACCTTTTGAGGCAGCTTCAGCAAACTCTACCACCATCCACGCTAGCATCGACCTGGTCGTCCTTGCAACCGCAACAGCAGCTTGCACTTCAGTCAATTCTCTCATCTTAGTGTAATTGGTATGCCGTTCTTTGTTCCAGATTGTGTCAGACCTTGAGTTGTACATCTCTTGAATGATGGGATGGGGGTTGGCTGTGTGTCATCTGGTGTATTTTGGAAGCGTTTTTCGCCGATAATGTCGTCCCTTTTGCAATGTGAAGCACAATAGCCATTCCTCGAAGAAAGCTGCTGCTGCTGCTGCGTTGGCGTCGTGTTGTGTGTTTTCGTCATGCTGTCTCAGAATGTGGTATTTTATACGTGCTTGTTTATAGCATCAATTTTGCATGGTCCGAGTGTGACAAGAAAGAGTTTGTTGTTTGTGTATAGTAGGAAACACTATTGGTGAACCAGAGTCCCTGCCTCAGAAAGAGTGGAGCAAGCAAAAATAATTTGAGACTTTGAAGTTATAATTTTGTTCTTGATGAGAAATGGTGAAGAATGAGGTTTTGTGTTTTTTGTTTGGGTTCCATTGTTTATTAGTTTTTTTGTTTGTGCTCCATTGTTTTTTAGTTTTTGTCCTCAAAATTAAATTTTGACCAAGTAAAAATTTATGTGGAGTTAGGGTTGATGGTTACAAGTCCACTTAACACAATTCAAAACAAGGTTTTTTTATACTATTTAACCTGATTTCTTAAACAAAATTTTCTTACCATTATTTTTCATTGTCAATTCTTAAACAATGCTTTCTTATCAGAATTTTTACGCTACCATTATTTACGCTACCCTTTGGAATATTTGGAAGGAACGAAATTGCAGAATTTTTACCGACGGCCACATCAACAAAGATCATCACTCTCTTATGAAATCTATCATTTATTTGGCTTTGTATTGGTGTCACTCTATTTCCCCTTTTTGTAACTATGACATAACCACTCTAATCTCACAATAACATAGTTTTATATAATGTTTCGATAGGATGTAATTTTCAATCATCAATGAATTTTTTTTGTATTTTCTATCAAAAAAAAAAATAAACAATGCTTTCTTACTATCACTTGTCCCTTATTCTTTCGCCTAGCCAAACATAATAAAATGTTTTTAAAAAATCTAATGATTTAATTAACGAGAGAAATGATAAATTATAAATGTACCACATTATAATTTTCATAAATGGGTGAAAATTATGAAGTATTTATTGGAGTTTTTCTCTGTTATAAATGCTTTGCAAATTCAAAACAATGTAACCATCATTCTTGAAAGAAAAAAAAAATAATAACCATCAAAGTAATAAGTCCTCGGCAATTTTTTTACAAAGAAAATTAAATTTTATAACAATATAATTTTAAGTAATCAAAAGATTATTGTTTCAGTTCCTCGATCTTCTCGATCATTGATGAATTAAATAAATAAATATCCAAAATGAACAAACATCTTTATTTTTCACCGAATCAACTATAATTTAGAGTACACTAAAGTTGGGCTCTTATTCGCTTATCATATCAATTTTTAGAAGGAATACTTACTAATTACTTCTCAAAAAAATGATTAAAAAAACTGCTAAAAAAAAATACATCCAAACGAGTTATTGTAACTACTCAAAATAATTTCTCATTTTTAATTATTCAAAATAATTCCTCATTTTTAATTATTCAAAATAATTCCTCATTTCTAACCACTAGTTTTTAATCATTCATTTCTAACTATTTAAAATAACTTTTCATTTCCAGTTATTCAAGATAATTTATTTTTAACTACTCAAAATAATTTTTCAATTCAAATTTACATTCAAACAAACTATTTTATCTACTTTTTATACAAAAAAACTCACATTCAATCGAGTTTTTGATTAAATTAATTACAAATCCTCAATAAAAGCTAGATTATTACAATTATTATAAAACTTCAATTTCTAACCCCTCAAAATAAGAAAACTTAGCTCCTCGTCCAGAGAGGTCCACAGAACATAATTCGGATCATTCCCTTTTGGATACGACTAATCAGCAACTATGTCTCGGCTGAACGGATGTTTGATTTTCTATATGCCATTTGGGTTCTCAAAAGAAACCCTCCGCCGTAACGGCCGCCGTCTCCGCCACCGCAAACGGCCACCGTATGATCTTGATAAAGAAGATGAAACCATACCCTTTTATTTTAGAAACTTGATCAACAATGCAAATCTTCAATCCCCCCACTTTTTTGGGGATGTTTATCTTTTTCATCATTGATTTTGCTCTTTCTTGTTCATTTCTATAATACCCTCTTAGGTTTTCCTTGTTTGTGAATCTTTGTTTGGGTTCCCCTGTTCTCTAATTTTAGTTTTTTGTAATCTTGGGATTTGGTGTTTGGTTTTCTATATGCCTTTGGATATACAGATTGTTAGAAGAAATGAAAATGGGTTTGATTTTTCTCTTTTTCTTTTGAAATTTTGAAGTGTTATCTGAAAATTAGATTGGACTCGGTCGGGCTTTGGTGAACTAAGAGGTGAAGGGTTCATTCCACCCTAATCGCGTTCCTAAGAATTAATTTCTTACGAGTTTCTTTGTCATTTAAATGTTATAGAGACAAACATTATGTTTAGTGAAAACAATGGAGAGATGCACAAGTTGACTTGGACAGTCGCCGATATCAAAATAAAATAAAATTAGAAGATAGAATGTTCATGGAGTTGAGTTGAGATGGATTAAAGCATTTTAGCCCAATTTTTGGGTTGACAAGAAAGTCAATTTACTATCTCTTGAGTTTTGCACTAAGATGGTTGAGTCGGGTTAGGCTGGTCATAAACACAAACCTAAAATATAATACTCTTAAGGTTGTCCTCAAGGATAAGCTCTTGGATCCTCAAGATCCTCTTTGACCATTAAACTAATTCAGGATGATTATTTTCCTTTTTCAAAACTACTTAAGTTTAGCGTAACTCTATCGGCTAAGACATTATTCTTCGACCGAAAGGTCGGGGGCTCAAATCTTCCCTCTCACATGTTGAACTCATACTATCCTTGCACTTAACCCCAATATATATCATACTTGTTTCAATGTAGAAACAGAAATGTCGACTTTAGTTCAGTTTGAGCATATTTGTGAAGTTTTTATGTATGATATGTTGGTCTAATTGTTTGAGAAGTTTATGCTACCAACTACATAAACCTCATACTGTTGGCTACAACCTTGAATACGTGTAAATTGGCCCGAACAGTTACAGACATCAAAAGGAAAATAATAATTAGCTAACTAATGAAATGAGAGAAATTAGAACAATCCTCATTTTTTCTAGCATTGAAACTAGAATAGGATATTATGCTGGTTTACATATACATTTTTGTTTTTTCATATTTTAGTGTACTCTCAAAATATGGAGTCCACAGCTTCCCATCTATATTGCTGGTTAATGGGACGTCACGTATTCGATATAGCCGAATAACGGGTAAGGCTCTCTCGTGTTCTTGCTGTAATGAGACGCGTTTGGTGAATGTGTAAATCTAAACGTGTTTTGTTATGTCAGGATTTAAACCAGTTCCTTATTATGAAGAAGATGAGTTACTTGCAATTGAAACTGTTGGAAAGCCGTTGATCCAACTTCCAAAAACTTCCTCACCAAACAACATATGGAAGAGCGAACCGTGCTTGATATTCTCTTTCGTATTCATCTGTCTTCGTATAGCAGTTACTAAATTACCACATGTGCTATATCACCTAAACAATCTCTTGAGATCTCACATACCCCACCTAAATTTGGAAATATTTGGCAAAACACGGCAGCTCGTGGGGCGCATTCTCCACATGGTCGATATTAGAAGGAGCGCACGTGTTTGGGCGTCGCCTTTGGCCTCCGTCTCGTTGGGCCGCGAATCTTCATTCTCGAGATCAACTTAGGTTTACATGAGTCTCTTTCTTCTTGCACTAGAGGGGTAGTAGAAGAGTAGTTGGTAGGCTTTTCTGCCTTGTATATATTATACACATTACACAATCAAAACATGTGTAAAGGCTGGTTTGTTTATTCAACTACAGGTCGGTTTGTAGTCGGATCCTAACGGTATCGTGATCGAAAAGGGTAGTTAGTTATCAGATTTTGTATTTTGGAAAGGTAATATTATTATGATCCCATGTTGAAAACAAGTATCGTCCCCAAGGGATGGCACAATGGTTGAAGACTTAGGTTTTGAAGGTATGCTCACTTCAAAGTCTCAGATTCGAGACTCACTTGTGACATTACTCCTTCGATGTCTTCCGATGCCTGGTCTAGGGACGGGCATGATTATCCTTGTTTAAAAAAAAAGAAAAAAAGAAAACAAGTATCACTTTGTGGATGTAGTTGGTGTGAGTAAAAGAAAATTATTTTAGAGGAGAAGATGAGGCCAGGTGTGTGGGGGGCATGATTTAAGGCCTAGATTGGGAAGGAGTTTTGTTTTTGCATTTCATTTTTCAAAGATGGCTTGTTGGAAAGAAAAGGGTCTCTTGTGATTGAATGTGACTAAAGATATTTGGTGTATAAGAGGCCAAATGCCAAGGAGTTGGGAGTTTGCTTGTTCAAATAGTGTTTGTATTTTTGGAGTTGGACATGTGAGCATTGTCATTAAATTTTGTGGCTTGTGTTTCTTGTATGCTTTAAAAGAGAATAAAAATACATTAATTTACAATCATTTTGTTTTTTTTTTGAAAAATATCATTCTTACTTTACTTTTCTTCTGTCATCCATCTTAAATTAATAATTTTGATTTCATTGAATTAAATAAAAGAAAATAAGTATCCATGAACAACCAATAAAATGATAGAAATTTAATGAAAAATTTACCATTAATCAAATTCAAAAAATAATTACAAATATATTCACCTTTTAAAAAAATAGCAACCATAATAATAGATATTAATGATAATATTGTATTAATAAATTAATGACTAATTTAGTTATATTTGTAGTTATTTTATGAGAAAGTCTATTCAATACAATTTCTCAAATCTAATCAACAAAAGTACCCAAACCAATGTTAGAAATTGTTAAGCAAAGTTGCAATATATCTGTTATGATTCATAAAAAAGTTGTTTTTTATTAAATTCAAAGATTTTATGAGTACGTATTTATAAAGTTGTGGTCATTTTAAATTTTGAAAATTTGTAGACCCAACTGTTGAGAGATAAACAACGAATATTTCAAAAAAAAAAAAAAAAATCTAATATATAAGAATATATTAAAGTACCATGCTACAATACTATATCCAGCCCTATCTAGGTAATGTCAATATGAAGATTCTTAGCTATGGGACAGCTGCATTTGACAAACCTTTTCAGGTATGTTTGGCCCACTTGGTTATCGATGGGAAGAGAAGGGAAGTTTTATCCCACTGTTTGGCGAGCTGGGTTATTTTTTCCCACCAGAAAAGGGAAGGGATAACCAAACCTTTTTTTTTTTCATTTTTCTTTTGTCAATCCATTTTTTAATTTTTAAATTCCTATTTACAAATTTTCTTCTCTTTATT
>JBBMEF010000025.1:12438194-12471759 GCA_037832685.1 Sicyos baderoa
CGTTCTAAAATGGGAAGAAACCAAAAAAAAAAAAAAAAAAAAAAAAAAAAAAAAACATCGAATAATTTCAATCAATCATTCAACGTCACACCAGACTCATACTTTGGTCAAAATACAACTTTATTAAAAAAAAAAAAAAGGATTAATTTGCAAAAATAAGTAAAAGAGAATGTATATCTGATACATAATGTGACAATGATAACCAAAAAAAAAGAGTAAAATACACCTCTAGGATTTGAATCTATTTAGTCCATAAACATCCGACTTCGAGGGAAGAGTACATACCAATTACTAAGTTTGGCTCATTTTGGTGAGTATTTAGTCTTGACTTAGTTTTATCACGGCTCCACCGTCTTCATCCTAATCCTTATGGGCGTGTTTGTGGGGGAGGAGAAAGATGGAGTTGACTTGGTTGAGCTTCTATCCCATATTTGCCTCCAATTTTTATAAGTCAACACAACTCCTACCAAACTCCACGGATAGGTCACACGTTTTTATTTAAATATTAAGATATTAAAAAACTATTCAATATCTATTTTTTTATTTAAATAAAAAAATCAACAATTCTCTTTCCATCCCATCAAACATAACTTTATTATTAAAAAACTATTAAATATCCATTTTTTATTTAAATAAAAACTTCAACCATTCTCTTACCATACATCAAACATAACTTTATCTTTTATTTCTTTCCCCCAAACATAAACTAATTTTACTATCTTATCTTCTCATTCCAACTCAACTCAACCCAACCCATCCTATCCTCTCAAAGCCAAACATGCCATATGATTATAATCTTTCTTATTTATTTATTTATTTATTTTATTTTGGTAAAGATAACAAATTCTAGCATTCACTTTTTAATTATAACATATTTATTTATTTATTTATTTTGGTAAAGATAACAAATTCTAGCATTCACTTTTTAAATATAACATCTATATAAAATTATTATATTATCATACATAGCAAAATAAATATGAAACAATTAATTTGATTGAAGGCTATGAATTTTGAATTTCATTGATGGACCTTATCAATTTTACTTAATTGAAATCTATTAATTTTATAACTATCAATTTAACATGATTCAAGTTCTCCAATATTATTTTGTTTTATATATCAATGTAAAATTAAGTTCAAATTTCATAAATGGCTGTACTTTATCCCCATAAAAAAGATTGCCAATCCTTTTTTTTCCTTTTTTTCTTCTCAAGTTGGATGATCAATCTACCCTGCCATTTCCTTGAAAAAAATAAAATGAATTTACAAGTGATCATTTCAATTTCTAGTGACAGTCTACACATATGGGTTGTTCCTTCACAGATAACATGTATAACTGAAAACTACTTTGAAAGGGGGAATGTTTTTTTTTGTTTTTTTTTTTTTTTTGAAACAAGATAACCACACCCGTCCCTAGACCAGGCACCGGAGACATCGAAAAGTTTGGACAAATTAGTACTTTGTGAGGGGGAATGTTAATGTTGTAAGATGCCAAGAGCAAGAAAAGTTTGGACAAATTTAATTATTTAAGCATTAGACAGAGAACAACACCTTTGACATGTTCACATGTGAAGATGGTTAAGCTTGAGGCTTAGCAGCTTCTAGCATTTCCACCACAAGACTCTTGACGTCCCTGAAATGGCGGAATAAAAAACTTAAAAAGAGAAATGCAAAGAAAAATATCACTCCCAAACATACCTTTAATCATTTATGAAGCTCGTATTTAAAAGTATAAAACCGAACATTAAAATGATTATATCAAAACCCACATTTCATAAATTGCTCATAAACAATCTATTTCTAAAATTACTCACAAACAGTGGAAATAAAATTAAAAAGTGAGAAGCTTGGAAGTCGAGTTGAACCTTCGCAACATGTGAACCAGGATACAATCACTAAATTAATTATTGCTTTTAAGATTTCCAGTAATAATTTGTTCATTAATTAGGCCTCGTTTGATAACCATTTTCGTTTTTGTTTTTTGTTTTTGAAATTTAAGCCTATTCTCACTCAAATTTCCTACAATGTGTGCCACCTTCCTACCATACATCCATCTCTCTTTAACAACTTTTAAAAACAAAAACAAACTTTTGGAAGCTACTTTTTTTTTGTTTTTAAAAGTTAGTTAGTGTTCTCCTACTCTCTTAAGGAAAGATAGATATATTGTAGGTAGATATATTTTTTTGTTAAAAGTTGGTTAGTGTTCTCCTACTCTCTTTAAGGAAAGATAGATATATTGTAGGTAGGATAAAACACATGGCAGGAAATTTGAGTGAGAATAAACTTAAATTTCAAAAACGGACCTTAATTATTTGTTTTGCAGTATCCAGAAAATATTGATCCTCATATTTTTGCCAGCTTCTCATATGCATTGTTGCAGTAAATATTTTCACACAATCGCTAAATTTAAAATAAAAATATGCAATGCCATCTTATACTGCGCATAGAATTCAATTTAGGTCAAAATTTGTTTTGTCCACGTACTTGGATAATAGATGGGTGAGCAATTTTTTTAATTGCTTAATAATACGAGGGTGGAAGTTCAAACATCTATACTTTAAGACTTAACCAGTTGAGCGACGTTTGGGTTAGCTGATGGAAGAGTTTATTTCAACCTTAAAATTTTAATTTCATTAGTTCAAAGTCCAAACTTGAATTAGAGGTGAATTACGCCTTTTTTTGTATTTGGGAGTATTCGAGTCAACTTACATACTTCAACTTATCTCACGGTCCCAAAGGAATGGCGTGGTGGTCGCCGGTCGGAGACTTGGCTTTGAAGGTGTGCTCCCTTCAAAGTCCCAGGTTCGAGATTCACCTGTGACATTAATTTATAGACACCTCCCGTGTCTCCATTCCTTCAATGCCTCCTGATGTCTGGCCTAGGGATGGGCGTGGTTACCCTGGGTATAGTGGAGCGAAACTCTGATTTCTCAGTTACCCTGGGTATATTTTTGACCCGGGCCAGCTTGCGTGCACCTCGATTAATGCTAAACATTTGGATGTCAAGGGAACTCATAGGAAATTAATTCTAGGTGGCCACCATGGATTGAACCCATCACCTTTAGCACCCCAATCCCTTCTTTGACCACTTGGCCACTCTAAGATGGTTGACTTACTATTTGGTTGTCAAGAAAACTCGTAAAACAATTAATTCTTAGGTAATGACCACCCCGAATTAAAAACATATTGCCACTGCACTGAGTTCCTCAAGGTCTTTTTGACCAATAGGTGAATCCATGATAGTTTGATTATGCCTTTTATAAGATGAATTTCGACCATTTAGGGATCTAAAGCTAGAAGGGAGTGTTCTTAGGCTATGACTAAGCAGGTGCGCTAGTGTTATGGAGGTAACTTATTTGTTTTCTATAAAAAATGGAGGGTTAAGTTCATTTGTGCTTTTAAGTTACTTTATTAGGAATGTGCATTTTGGATGAGTTCAACTTTTTTTTTTTTTACTTCGTAACTTTATGGTTAAATTTTGGATGTTGTGTTTGTGGATGGGTGGGTTTGCAGGTTCTTGGAGTTGGATTTTGAATGATTAGTTGGTTGGTTTTTGGTTAACACTCAAGCTTGGCCTTGAGAGGTTTTCAATTTTGTAACTTGAGTTTAGGATTTAACCAGATAAAATTGCAATGAAAATTGATTTTTTCACTAGAATTTAGGAAACACTTATTTTTAAAGACGCAACTTATCAACAAAATGGTGATTTTTTCACAAAAGCATGCAATAGAGAACGCCTCAGAATTGAGAATTCAAGGATAAAGAAGTCTCACTTTCTATTTTCTGCTCGTCTTGGAAAAGGAACACGAAGCTTAAATGAATTCCCCTGATAACTAGCCTGAAAAAACATTAAGTAGAACTGAAGTCAATACACCTGGTGTTAAGAACAAATGTACACTAATCAGTAAACATTAATTTAATGCTTGATCTTTATTAATCCACACCCCACAACATAATGATTCGGTATGAGTTCATAAGTACTACTTGCTTAACATGTAAACTTTTTTTTTTCTTTTTTGAAACAAGGGCAACCACGCCCGTCCTTAGGCCAGACACTGGGAGACATCAAAGGAATGGAGACACGGGAGATATCTACAATTAATGTCACAGGTAAGTTTCGAACCTAGAACCTTGAGGGGAGCATACCTTCAAAGTTCAAATCTTCAACCAACTGCGGCACCCCTTGGGGACAACATGTAAACTTTTAAAGTAATATTATCCTACCGTGTCATGCTCTAATATTTTAGCAGCGAAGGCACATAATAGCAATATTTCTTACTGAAATAATACAAACCAGCAAAGTTTTAACAAACAACATAGTTCATAACAATATTACCTTGACATTAAATCCAAGGGTATCCAAATCTAGCATGATGGCAGAATCGACCTGCAGAGAAAAGTAGTACAGTCTCACATAAACAGTTCATCATAGTATCTTGAAAGTAATTATATAGAGCCAGTACACCAGTACAAGAACAAGGTAGGCCATTGTCTCTTTCTTTCTCTATTTCTCTCTCTCTCTCTCTGCCTGAGAAAACTGTGTTGTCCACCGATGAATTCCAACGAGAAAAAAGAGCCTAGGGGAACTAAGAGGTGATGGGTTCAATCCATGATGGTCACCTACTTAGGAATTCATTTCCCAGGTGTTTTTCTGATATTTAAATATTGTAGGGTCAGGTATATGTCTCGTGACATTAGTCGATCTACATGCAAGCTGACACGAACAGTCAAGGATATTGAAAAAAAAGGTAAATGTAACATAGTTAAAGCATTGAAATGGTTAAAAACCTAAACTAAGTATAGCCCCAGGCCGAGGTACACCATCCAATTGTAACCTCGTCACTCTTCTCTGATCACACAGTCCAGAATCAGATTGAAAATCGAAACCAGAGTATTAAATGTAATTTCATAGTTAAAAGCTTCAGGCTTCAACTACTAAAATTGAAATGGTTGAATTTGAAAACCTAAAACCAAGTATAATTGTATAAAAATTATCATCAAAAGCTACTCCAGGCCGAGATACTCTCCATTCTATTGTACCCAGTCACTCTTCCTTGATCACACAGTTCAGAATCAGATTGGAAAAAAAAAACTAAAGAATATTAAATCATCCCAAGTGAACTTGAACTAAACCAAACATATGGATCAAATTTGTCTTACCGGAATGGATGTCCAGTGTCTCACTATCATCTTTGTATCTTCAGTATGATCTCTATTCATGTGAGACTGTAAATAAACAGACTCTGAATTAGAAAATACGTGATTTGCAATTAAAACTTAAAATAACAAGCAAGATCTCAAAATGATGCAATCACCGTGACAGGCTTAGAAAATTGAGCTACTGGATCAACTTGTGCTGCCTTGTACTCTTCACTGCTTAGTTCTTGGATTAAAAATGTAACAGAGTTAGATGTCAGTGCGATAAAAACAAGCCCGATAAGAAGAAACAAGACATTTTAAGCAGACAATCAAAGACCTGCTTCCAGAAATTAAGTTATGCAAAACCATTTCTCTTTCTTTATGAAGAAACATATGACCAAGCTCTATGCCAAAAGAAAAGAGAAAAGTAGAAAAGGCAGTCTATGTACACAAACCTCCTGAACCCAAAGCAGCTGTTGCGACCCCAGACACGTACCGTATCACTTTCGGTTTGATATACACAAATTGGAAGTCACCGAAGTCAACCTTCAACAAGGTAGGAAGTAATGATTCATCTTTTATGCATAAAGCTGAAAAAACATCTGATGAAAAACAGAAGTATTCTAGAGAATGGTATTAGCTACCCAAAATGCATTTGGATGTTTGGACAAATATGCAGCACGAACAGCAGTTCTATCTTCTTCAGAAACCTAAATTATAAACGAGAACATAATTCAGATTTTCAAACTCTACCATGAATGAAGAATAACACTTTTCCTTTCCTGTAAGACACACATGAACAGACACAAATCTATAATCTATGCATTTCTAATGAATGCATACGAAGAATAAGATCGACAGACGCATTGAAACTTGAAAGCAGAAAAAAATAGTGAACTTAAAGCTATACATCTTACAGGCACAGCATCACCATGAAGTGTGACCACTAAAGTTCCCCTATCCTCAGGTTCTTTAGCCAAAAGCAATGAGCATTTTGGATTAGTGGCTAAGTTCTGGATAGAAAAGGGACAAAATGTTTAAACGATTAACAGTTACTTCACACGAGTTCAAAACCGAAACTCTCACTTGGGTGCGTTGCGTAAGGATGAATTATACCTTAGCGTGCTCGGCTAGACTGCTCACAGCAAGTATAGGAGTACCGTCCGCATCGCATGCAAAGTCAACAAAAGATCCAGATGGATAACCTTCAAAGCTCTATAAAAGAGTAATAAGGACTAAGAAACCAATCAAATGCAAATGACTAGCAGAAAACTCGGATCTAATTGATAATTTGACACTAAGAATGTCAATCACAAGTTCATAGTCATGTCCTAAATTTCAAAGGTGACAGAGACAACATGATTAAAGATCAAAAGAGAGTAAGAACCCGAGAAAATGTGGAGAGCATGCCGCGCACACTCTGATCCAACAGAGTTCGAATCTCTTCAGCTGGCGAAAGCCGAGCCGCTTTTTCCTAAAACATCGCCAGTCACATTCAGCAAGAATTTATTTTGGATAAGAAACAATTTCATTAATTATGAAATTACAAAATATAGATATAGATTACATGGGATCAAATAAACGATCTCCAGTAATTAAATAGTGTTTCAAATCTCGAGATTGAAAAGCATCACAACAGCCAAACTACGAGAGCGCGCTAATCTCTCCATAAACAAAACAGGCAAGAAAACAATACCTGATGAGCTTGAATCAACTTGGATACATCAATTTCATCGCGCTTAGCATCATCGCCAGACGCTACAGCCTGATCAATAAAAAACAAAAGGAAATACAGTAAATCAAAATCTATTTCGTATCCCGCACAGAAATTGAAAAATGAAAGGCGAATTGAAGAAGGTTCTACCTGAGAAGTGGAGTCCGTTGACGCAGCCATGGAAAATGGAAGGCGAAGGCGAGGACTGAAGGAGGAGGACAGAGAACGGGGAAATCGAGAGGGGATTCGGCCATTTGAGGAAACGCGAGAACGAAATTGGAAGGTGAGAGAAGGTGGCGTTACAGTCGCCATTGTTCACCCAACTCCCAACTCCCTCGCCGCCTTTCTCATCTTTTTCTGTTTTTTTTTTTTTATGTGTTCGTAAAAACTTTCAAAAAAAAAAAATATCCGTCATAGTTAAAAGTGTTAATAATTATACGGTATTAATATTATTAACGTATGTCTTAAAAATACATAATAACTTTAGGGATAACGAACAACCACAACCTCCACATTGATATGATATTGTCCACTTTAGAAATCACCTATCATAACTTTGTTTTTTGGCATCTCCCAAATGCCTCACATCAATGGAGGTGTTGTCCCCTCCTTATAAACTCAAGATTTTTCTCATTCTTAGCGATGTGAGATACTTTGTTTATCCAACAAATAATATTTTTCAAAAAAAAACATAATAATTATTAAATATTATATTAATAATGAAATAATATTGTATAATGAATATTAATAATATCTTATTTTTTACTACGAAGGTAAATATTTTCAAATTTAACTATATTTATAATTATTTTGTTAAAATATACCATTCATTACAATTTTTCAAAAAAATCAATTTATTTGCTTTAAACTTATACTTTTATTAATTAAATTTTAGAGCTTCGTGTGATCCTATTTTTACAACGATTTTCATTTTATTTCATTTCGAATCAACTCACGACTAACCTAAATAAAATGATTTTTTTCCTAAAGAAAAATTAGGAAAATTATGGTGGATAAACACTTTTAGTAAAATAATTACAATTCTAGTCATATTTAAAATTATTTGTAAATCCATTTTTTATTTTAAATTTACTTAATAATAATTTTGAATAATACCAATTTTAACTTTGTTCTCATTTTCCACTTGCCATGCTTCAGGCGACGGTACATGTTTTTTATTTTTTATTATT
Source organism: Sicyos baderoa (assembly GCA_037832685.1). Taxonomy (NCBI): domain Eukaryota; kingdom Viridiplantae; phylum Streptophyta; class Magnoliopsida; order Cucurbitales; family Cucurbitaceae; genus Sicyos; species Sicyos baderoa. Next base: position 12,446,241 of record JBBMEF010000025.1, read on the forward strand.
ACTATTTTTTTACATGTTGTTATTCATTGAGGGTTTGTGGCGACTCGACAACTGCAATTTTTTTTAAGGGAAATTAGGGTGAATAACCACTTTTAAGAAAATAATTACAAATTTAATCCTATTTAAAAATATTTGTAAATTTATTTATTATTTTAAATTTAATTAATAAAAAAATTCTGAATACCTATTATGCTATTGTTTTCACAGTTTTAGCGTCAGCCGCTAGTAGCCACGTGGCAAATTACTAATTTTGTTTAACTTCTTTTATTACTTATTCGAACAATTAATTATTTTTAGTTTATTCTTTTATAATTTTAAATTTAACTACATTCATGATTATTTTTTAAATTTAACTATTCTAATAAAAATATATGTTAACTTTCTAGAAAAATTGTAATAGACGATCTATTCTAACAAAAAAATAATAATATTTCTGACGTATTTATTAGATAATACTCATTCATTAATATTAATACAATATTAAATAATTAATACTCGTATTGATGAGTATTTATAATACTGTATTAATGTTTAATACTAGTATTAATGATTATTTGTAATACTGTATTAATTTAATACTAGTATCAATGAGTATTTATGCTATTGTATTAATGTTTAATACTAGTATTAATGAGTATTTGTAATATTATATTAATGTTTAATACTAGTATTATTGAATATTTATAATAAAGTCTTAAAACGTATTAATGATTATATAAATTAAATACATAATATTGTATTAATAATACAAAATATTATATAATTATGGTATTAATAATTCTTAAAAAAATGATATTAATATATTTTAAAATTATTAATACATTACATAACTAACTTCATTTTGCTCCATATTTATTTAGAGTATCCAACATAATTTTTTTATTTATTTCTATAAAAGAAATGTTGTTTAGAGCAGTTAAAAAGTCTCCCCATTATTTGGGGAGATTTTTTTTTTCTTTCTATTTTTTAAAATTTAATGATTTTCTAAATAAAAATTGTTCCTACACTTGAACGGATATTAATGTAATTTCATTAGAAAACCAATTTTCTTGCACGTGTAAATAGTTTTTTGATTTAGCCAACAGAGTAATAGCTCAACCGGCATCAATACTCACCTAATGATCAAGAGGTCTTGGGTTCGAGTCTCCCCCACCCCTAATTGTTGTAATCTCAAAAAAAAAAAAAAAAAAATAGTTTTTTGATTTAGTTTAGAACGGTAAACAAATTATATTAATACATAAAAAGTGTAGATGAAAGTCAAGTATTTTTTCCAATCTTTGTTATTGTTTATCTCAGGCTTCAATCATAGTTTTAGGTTTTTTAGCAAAATCAAAACAATGAAACATTGATGTACTCAAAAAAAGAAAAGAAAAATGAAACATTGATTTTATTTTTTTGAAAAAGCAATGAAACATTGATTTAGATTGCCACAATAGCCTAGACCAAATATTCTCTTAAATAGAAAGTTTTTATTATTATGGTTGATTATTTATTTATTTATTGTGAAATCGACGATATAAAGTTGAGTCTTCAATCTCCCAATCAGTATTCATTACATAAATAAATAGATGATTATTTTTATAATAAAAAGATTTAAACTAATCACTCATGACTACGTATGTATGTATATATATAGTTTTAAATTATGATCACTTCGGCCTATATTAATTATTACAATGCTTTTCAATTTTCATTGCATATAAATTTTATACTTAAATTCCACAAATATGGATGGATGAGGGTAGAAAAGATAGAAACCAAATTAGTGATAAAAAAACTAAATAGTCTAAAAAAACAAGTTAGCCACATTTAATTTTAAAAATCTTATTCTGTCCAGAGGTATTGGATTGGAGTTTTATTGGTCTTGTGAGTGTTGCAAAATATCAAAATACAGAACAAGAAGAAAAAAAATACCAACCCCATAATTATAACTTAAACAAAAATTCTAAAATAACATCTTAACATCAATAATTGTTCTTTGAATTTGCATCTACTTGAAACACAAGCAGCAAAGGTAGGTAATAGTTTAAAATGCTATAAATCAAACCATTACACTTACAAAGAAAGAAAAATAATAGTAATCTTCAAAGGGAGAGAGTATAAGCCTGGCACCGGAGATATCGAAGAAGTATGTCACAGATGAGTTTCGAACTTGAAACCTTGAAGGGAGTATACCTTCAAAGCCCAAACCTTCAACCTTTAGAAGTAGAAATCATTGCTGTTAAATAGATTTGCTTGAAAGTAAGGCTACATTAGTTGGTAGAAGTTGTTGATAAGATATTAAATTTGCAGCATAATCAAACGAAGTTTAAATTCCAAACAAAGTACAGTAGTACAAAAACAGACTCTCATGAAAACTCTTCTGAAATGAAAAATGGACAAAACGCTGATATTACATAATTGGACTACTAATCTAGTATCTTCCTCTACCCCTAAAGCCGCCGCCACCACGGCTGCCACCCCTGAAGCCACCTCTTGGAGGGCCCCTTCCACGGAAGCCACCACCACCGCCTCGGCCACCTCTAAAGCCACCTCCTCTGCCACCTCCCCGGCCACCACCTCTGCTACTGCCAGACCCCCTGAGAAATAAGAATCACACGCATCATAATTATTTTAAATCCTTTGATTCATTCAATTTCAAAGAAATTCTATGACCTTCTAACAGTGAAAAAACAAATCAAATGAATTCGTGAACAACTACCAATATTTGGATACTGAAAATGTAAAAAATGAGCCAGTAAAGTGTATTATAACCATTCACAAAAGCAAAAGGTATTGTTTTAGTTCAACATTGAAGCCATGGCGTCCTTCCACAGTGGGTCAAGCACTTGAGGGTGTGCTTCTCTTGAGGTCCAAGGTTTAAGGCAGTGGTGCCCCCAAGTTAAGAGGAGCAAAGCTCCAAGTTTTCGAGTTATAAAAAAAACATCAAAGCCATCACTTTGATTATAATTGAGCTATGGCTCTTCTTAGCCAGCGTACTAAGTTGTTTATCTCAAATAGACAAAGATGTCCAATGAAGACTAACATGTCTTAATGAAGGAAAAGGAATAGGAACTAGAAGCACAAAAGGAAGGTTTGAGAAGTTTACAAGAAAGCCACATCGGACTTAACTACATTGTTAGTTTTGGACTATGAAAATTGGTACCAAATACAAGATTAAGTACTACTAAAACAAGCATCGTGATCCAACTTAGCATGCTAATCAGGGGCGGATCTAGACAATAAATATTGGGGGGCAAATATTATTGAGGTTTACTTATATATGTAAAATGTAGGTCCATTTATATTTAAATGCACACATTTCAAAATTCTGGGGGCCATAAGAGATCCGTCCATGATGCTAATAGAGAGTTAATATATTAAATAAAAAATTTAGGGTGAAAATATGCGCAAATGGTACCGAGAAATCTCTTGAGACAACATGAAAGCCCTCATTTTTACAATAAAAACTCCATACAACAATAAGAAACCACTATATTAAGATTAAGAGGCATGTTGGAATCAACTCATTCAAATTCAAGAGTACATAAAAGGTGGGGGGAAGAACTGAGATGGATTACGTACTTTGGTTGTGGGAGGAATCTAGCAAGAGGTAAAAGTTTAGCTGGATCGATATAGAATTTATCCCCAGAAGAATACGAGGTAGCAACAATTCCTTCCATCATTTTGACCGAGAAATGCTGCAAACAAGTAAACAGAACAAGGATTTATTATATATCATCAACACTATGTCCAAAACTAAACAACTAACAAAATTTAAAAGGCAAGTACTCACAGATTCATTGATGGGGCCGAAAATTTCATCAACTTTACCGATCTGGGTCTTATTCTGAAGATAGATTGGGGCATTAAAGAAAGGAATCTTCTCATTTGTGAGCTTTGTCACTGCATCTCCCTCACATGCGTGAAGAAAGACTGAAACCTCTATAACAATAAAAAAAAAACACTTAATAGTATGAATAAAATTATTTTATATAACCCGGAAATCAAAGCTTCACTCTATTACATAATCGGGATCATTAGCACCCCGGAAGCTGACAGATTATACAATTTAAGCTCACTAGTGGATTTCAAACTTCAGACCTCCAAAGGAGCAGTGATAATAGTAGAAAATATGAGTTCATAAAACAAAAACTAAGCTAGAAAAAATCAAAACTATGGAAACTTCAAACTTAAAGTAAGCATTCAAACATGGAGAATTCAAAAACAAAATCCATCGATTATGCAAAGCGCAAACAACCATAACATTAAAATGTAGTTAATCATAAGGAGCCCAAGTGAAAAGAACTGAGAAATACGAACCAACTACTTCAGAGGGAGGACCCTCGTCACGGAAACCTCCGCCGCCGCGACCACCAAAGCGGCCGCCGCCGCCCCTGCCTCGACCGCCTCCTCTACCACCAAAACCGCCGTCGCGGCCTCCCCGGAAGCCACCGCCGCCTCTTGGAGGTCGCATTCTTCTGCTCTCTTGCTCTGCAAAAACGATGGAACTTTTTGTTCTATGGAGGATGGCTGCAGAATATGGTTTAGGGTTTTTAGGGTTTTATCATTTTATGGGGTGTGATTTTAGCGATAAATAAAGTGACCTAATACCAGTTGAGTTTTATTTTCTTTGTGTTTTCTTTTATATTTAATTCTTTTTTATCAAGTTTTTTTGGAACATTTTTGCCTAATTAAAATATTTATACAAAATAATTATTTCACATTTAGGGCATGTTTGACTTTGAATGATGGGTTGGGTTGAGTTGGGTTGGAAAGAGAAGATAGGTGAGAATAAGTTTATGTTTGGCTGGAAATAAAGAAGAGAGAAAAGATAATTAAGTTAGGTTTGATGGGATGAAAAAATAATGATTGAAATTTTTATTTTAATAAAAAAATGGATATTTATTAGTTTTATAATATTTGTTAGAAATAATAAATAAATTTAGACTTGTTCTGGAGTTGGGTGGACTTGTGTGCAAGTTCATGGTCCAAACAAAGGGATGGACTTCCATCCCTTCCCCACCCTAAGTCCTCCCCCGAAACATGCCCTAAATATATATCAGCAAAATTAATATTTATACAATATTAATTAATTTTATATCCAATAGTCCAAACTACCCCATTCAAATTTGTTTCTATTTTTTATTTACAATTATTTTAAATGCATTCAGTTTTAACTAACATGAGAGATGCTTTTTTTCTTAAAACAAATAAGTAGATTAAAATGATAAAGTTGTTGATTTGAAATTTTGAAAATAACTAAATTAAGTTGGGTTTTTTAAAAAAACATATTATTTTTTGATTTTTTTTCTTTTAAAATAGCTAAAATTAAGCACATTTTTCATGTCCATGTTAGTAGATAAACCCCCTTTCAAAAGGTTGTGGAAAAGACAAATTAATAAAAACATTATTGTTGTTGCTGCCCTCATTAATGTTCTTCTTAAATTTCAAGTTTGAGAGTTGAACTGTCTTAAACGCATACGTAAAGGGAAGCTCGATAGGTCATTTTAGTTCCATCTTTTTGGACTAGACTTCATCGTCTTGTATTGGAAGCTCCATGCCACGACTATTGTACGAAAATTTCACAACACAATATTTTAATCAAATATAATAAATAGAAATTAGATAGAATGATGACGTGTAATGCTGGTTTCGCTTAAGCGAAACTTTCTCTCATCTAGCGAAAGTGTGTGAATCTCTAAGAAATGTGCATGTATACACAATCCTTGTTGTAACAAGTTTTAAAGTAAGTAAAAGTCATCTCCACAAGGAAAAGTTAAACTTATGCTCAAGCGAAATTAAGAGAGTTGGGTGACGAATGTTTTTAAGTTGAAAATGGGATTAAACTAAGTAAAATAAAGATAAAACGAACATTGGAAGGGAATAGGATTTTTCGGGTGGTTTCGCTTAGGCGAAACCTCATAGGCTAAGGGCGAACATCGTTCGCTACTCTCTTGGCTCTCTCGAGCTCTAGAAGCGGTTCTCTCGAACTCTACAATAACTAAGCGAACGACATATTAACCACCACGATATACTGCGTGCTTCTCTTTGGCTCTCTCGAACTCTAGAAGTTGTCTTTCTCAAGCTCCTTATTTGGTTCTCTCGAACTCAAACTCGCTAAACCTAGCAACACAGCACCAGGCGAACCTTATCTCTAAGCATTCGTTTTACATGCAAGCAGAAACTTAGCAAAACCTAGTGTTATAACATGCAACTTCGTTCTATCACATATGCTTCTCTCGAAGACGAAATAAAACTAACTCAACATGTATAATATTCAGCTTAACTAGAAGTTTGGCTTAGGCGAAACTTTCCTACTTGTCCACTTCCTTCCAACGAACTTACTAGCTACTCATGATATAAAGTAAAGACAAAACAATAGAAAAGCATGTAAAAATCTTCATTGAAAGCAATAAAAGTATTCGCTACAATTTATGCTAAGGCGGAAGTAAAGAAAGTAATAAAGGAGAAACAATGTTAGAAGAAGCATGGTCAGAGATGTCACAATTCCTCTTTAGCTACGACGAACGCTGCATCTCCGACTACACTACCCATATGCTTAAGTTAAACTACGAAACAACTAGAAATGCCAAACAACTAAGAACTACGGCTAAAAACTTATGAAACTGATCGGAAAACTGCTATGGTGGAAGACCCTCTCGGATTCAACCCGGACGTCCCTCTGGGATTCGACACCGACGAATAAAGAGGAATGACTTCTTTTATTGCCAACACTTGGGCGAAAACTTATGTTCTACGATCTCACGTGCAACGGCTGAGATTGATCAACATATCTCGGATCCTTGACACGCGTCTATGGGAACCACCGAAATTTCCGCTCGCACGAACCATTATCGGCTTGGGACCACTTCCTTCGCCAGGGGTGATTTCGTCTTAGTTTCGCTAAGACGAAACTATGTCAGGCTGGTTTACTTCGTTGTGCATTGGTTCATTGGCTTCGTGGTGACGAAATGCATCTTCTTCTGGTTGGCTTTGTTGAAATGTTGAGACGAAGTGTTTTGGCTTCGACGAAGCGCTGCTTTCGTCGTGACTAGTGAAAACGAACACCTTCGTCTTGATGAGCTTCCATTCGTTAAGTGAGAACTTCGCTTTGTTGAATGGCTGCAAGCAAACTAAGAAGAATCAATCCTTAAATACTTAGCATAATTGCTCACAATCAGACACTTTTGCTTGAGCCAAATTACTAAAATGCATCCTACTCAGGAAATCATAGGATGATTCGCTTAAGCGAAATAATGTTATAACGTAGCGAAAGTTCATAATAATTCCATTAAATATTAGCAAATTCTCATATAAATATATCTTATTTTCCTACTTTAACTCTCACTTCTTGAGAGTTATCAGCTATGTTACATAGAACATTCTTCAATTCATCTTTGTTTGGTAGCATTGCACTTGCTCTAAATAAAGTAGACCTCCTGCTAAGTCCGGAATGTACATCTCGGTACGTGTTTGGATGATGTCCGCCCGAATATTGCAGACACTGTACATACCACCAACAAACTCGTTGTACATCCATTAGACATCCATGTCCTCCTTCAGTACTTTTCTTTGTGTGCTTCGTCCTTATACAACGATATGCTTATGAATTTTTCATTTTCATCCCGGCCCAGACTTTCCTCAAAACGATATTAGTAGGGATATGTGGTGTTGAATGTGATATCAACCACGACGGTATTGTAGTTTTTTCAATATCTCCCTTGTCCCAATTCCTATTATAGATGACCATAACATATGTAACCTCCATTTACAATTAAGATCGGTTGCTCCCTACCCACTAGAAAAGGTGACATAAAAGATGATAAAATGGAAATTGGTGATGGGAATAAGAAAAAATATCGTGATTTGGGGGATTGCTGCAACCTTGAAAATTTGGTGATGAAAACATGAAAAAATGGTGAAAAGTGACAAGAAACTGAAAAAAAGAAAAAGAAATCGGTGAGGATCGCTGCAACCTTAGAAATTTGGTGATGGAATCGTGAAAAAAATTATGAAGACACAAAAAATTAGAAAAAAAAAACGAATTTGTGTGAGAAAATGGTTGTGCTCTAAGACAAAACTGACTCAAATAATGGAGTAAATTAGTTAATTAAATTTGAAAAGCATTCCTAAAATGGTTGATGGTGAAATTCAATATTTAATCCTAAAATTTTGGGGTGGTTTATTGATTTTTATTCCTAAAATTTGATTAAGTAAAAATGGTATAAATAATATGAATGTTTTATAACTCTTCCTTTAAAATAAAAATTAGACACCCATTCTAAGTCTTTCCCATTTACACATTTTCTCAATAGTTTGGGAAAAGTAGACAAATACTAAGTTTTCCCTATATTTAATTCTTTTTTATCAAGTTTTTTTGGAATTTTTTTGCCCAATTAAGATATTTGTACAAAATAATTACCACTCGTTCGCATTAATATATATATATATTTATTAGCAAAACTAATTTCTAATCTCTAATTAAAAATTAAAAATTTGTTTTAATGATGGAAACACCAGTGACACTGGTATTGAACTGCTTTACAACCAAACAACAAAATCACTGCGTCACTAACTGATAGTCAGTAGTAACACTCTCAATCTCAATAATGTATTTTATGACTAATCATTAAGATGATATTAATATTTATAATATTTAAGTCTTATTATTAATAAGGAGTTGTGGGAGATGACTAGTTAAACCATCTCTAGCCTCAACTACGTCGAGCATGGACATCTTTGGCGTCGAACATCACCATCTCCATCTTTGAATGCTTACTCCAATAACTGCATCTATGACAACGAAACCCCGCGTATATGGCTTAGCCTTCGAGGGCTTCGACTTCATCTTTTCCAACAAGGAAGAAACGACTTCGCAACAACGATCTGTTGTTGTTCGAAGACGCGCACCGAAAAACGCGTGGAATTTTAAAAATTCAAAAATAAAATTTCAATTATTATTTATTTAGATTAATCCAATTAATCTAGATGGAAATCCTAGATTAATCAAATCTGGTTGAGACTTTGTCGATTGCCTGATGAAAGTGATAGCTCTCAAATACAAAGTTATTTAAACTAATATCTTAATATATTTTAATTGTATTCGTGCATTAGTTGAATGAATTTTAAAGTTAGAATAACATTAAAATAATAAATTTATATAAATAAGATGTATGTATGATTGAGGAGCATATGATGAAAAGCTAAGAAAACAAAAGCATTTTAGAGTGAATTGTGGATGTCAGATGCTTCTCCCTACTTAAATGCCAAAGAACTCATGCTTCGCTAATTTATTGTTATATCTACAAGAGTTTTTCAGAGGAGGAGCGGAAGGATGAAATGCGCTAAAAAACGCTTCGGAGGTTGCAAAACCACAGGATCTTCCAAACATATTCACAAAGGTTAGGAGATCCGCTGCAGTGAAAAGATAACTAATTAATGCGAAGCAATACACAATTCTCACGACATAAGTTGAAGATCTTCTCGCGACAAGATAGTGGATATGTAGGAAATTGAGGTTTAAAACAAAATTTTAAAACAAAATTTTAATAGTTTCCATCCAACTTTAACGGTAAGGATATTTTTGAAACATTTTGTAAAGTTTAGGAGTAGTTTTGAAACTTTTGAAAGTTCAGAGGTAATGTTGAAAAAAGTGTGATAGTTCAGGGGTATGTTTGATAATTTAGCCTAAAATTTAAAAGATCAGGTAAAAAAATGATCCAATTGTTCCTCTTTACCCCACAATAGCACAAATTCTCGCAAAAACCTCTACTTCTCTCGGAACGAACACTTTCGCCCTAAAGATATGTATTTTGGAAATACTTACCCACCCTTTAGACTAAGTATTTTGGAAATACTTATCCACCCTTAAAACCACATATTTTGCCTTCTCTCTCCACTTAAGCATTTCTTTCTCCATCAATTAAAGTCAACTTTAAAAAAAAAAAAAAAAAAAAAAACATGTGATCTTAAGGGGGGACATTAACCGTCACACTATACGCCTTATTCACTTGAGTATTGAAAATTTTCGCAAAAACCTATATGGAATAAATAGAAGATGAAGCACGATAAGCCGCCAATAATCAAGAAATATTGTACAAGGAAGAAAGGGAATTTTATTTAATACTCATGATTGTACGGATCAGCTTATGCGCACCTCAATCATTGTCACAGGACGGGATACCCCTATAATATTTGAATATCACGAAAATTTGTAGGTTACTACTATGAATCGAACTCATCACCTCTTAGTTACTTATGCGAGAGTTGTTTTTAAACACTGGGAAAGAAGAAACACATGCAATACCTGCCGTTTGGATGGGGCAGACAAATAAGACCATCAACAGTTCACCAGTTCAAGGAGAGCATTCCTGGCTTCATTAAGAGTGTTTGTACAATAAACATCCGTCACCCATATATCATGAGACTGCATCAACCCTGCTTCCATTGTGTGTCCCTTCGACAAACTTCGAACTGCATCTGTATCCAGTTGACTCCCAATGAGGGTCTACAAAAGCACAAAACATATTATCCAGACGCTTTTTTTATACAACAATATGGGGTATGGGGATTCAAACCTGTAACCTCATGGTTACTAGGTTGTACAAGATGCCGGTAGAGCTATGCTCTCATTAGCTATTATTATACAGACGTTGACACACCAAAACAAAGACTTTTTAAGAAAATTGGTATTTTTGTTTAGAAATACGCTCACCCAAATGGCACCAACACATGAATTGACAAGTATGAACTTGAGGAAGCTCTCATCTGCACTGCTGAGAGCATCATTTGAAGCAAGAGAAACATCGAGGATTGAGTTTGACCCACAACTTCTCACAACGATTCTACCGTGCTTCTTCAGAACCCTTCCCAGATGATAGTTTGCAGTGGCACGAGAGCTATGAGTCATCCCGGTCGATCTCAATGTCCAGTCAATGTTTTTGAAAGCTGAATGCGAAAGTGGATCGTGCAGCCGCAACAAGGCTGCTGCTCTTTCACCACTAGTCCAGCAGTTGCATCTGGATGAACCATCATCTGTGCATGGAATTTTGAAAGAGAATTAGCAAGATTTATCCACATGCTGACAAAATTCAGAACAGTTGTTGTTAGGTTAAGTTATGCCAATTTCGACTTGTAAAGGCATATATATATATGTTTGAACAGTGAACCGTTTCACCAGAATGAGACCTCTAAGACCCCGTTTGATAACCATTTGATTTTTTGTTTTTGAATTTCAAGCCTATTATTTTCACTCAAATTTCCTGCAATGTGTTCCACTCTTTCTACAATATATCCATATTTCTTTAAGAAAGTAGGTGAATACTAACTAACTTTTAAAAACAAAAACAAACTTTTGGAAGCTAATTTTTTTGTTTTAAATTTTGGTTTGATTTCTACAAATATAGGTGAGAGATAGATAAAAAAAACATATGATAAGATAGTGGTTATAGGCTTAAATTTCAAAAACCAAAAGCAAAAAATCAAATGATCATCAAACGAGAGCCTAAATTATAGAATTACATGGTGTCAATATTTCCTAAAAGGTGTGAAACTCACCCAACATGAAGCCAGCAAGAGGAATCTTTACAAGTGGTTGCCTTTGAGAAGAATCAACTTGCAAATTGACGTGATCAATGTTCTTTTCCAGGACTAAAAAATTTACAGCAACAATCTACACAAAGATAGAAAATAAATAAATAACAATGAAGCTAAAATCATACATATTTTACGTAATTGATATGGAACATAATTTTTTTTTGATATCCGTGACTGTCCGGGCCAGTTATCACACACCTCGACTAATGTCACGGGACATACCGTCTGACCCTACAACATTTGGATGCCAAGGAAACCCGTAGGAAGTTAATTCCTAGGTAGGTGGCCACCATGTATTGAATCCATCACCTTATGCACCCCAATGCCCTTTTTGACCAATTGAGCACTCCAGGATGGTTAATTGATATGGAACATAATGGTTTTAGTGGAAAATGGAAAGAGCCAATTCTAAAGCAACAAGTCTAATAAAATATTGATCAGATTCAGAGCTTACTCCGCAACGGAACTTTGTTAACTTGCAGTCCACGGAGTGAATTAGTTCAGAAAATAGTTGCAAAGAAATGGTGTCTGAACATGAGATTGAGTCGGAATATTTCTCAGTAGATGAATGATCAAGTACACTGATAGAATTGATATCTATGAAAGAAATTGGAGTCAGCAATCTTCGTTGATCCCTGCAAAACCAAAAATAATTATCATGTTTAAGAAACGGTAATTCAATCACTCATACCCTATTTGATAACCATTTTGTTTTTTCTTTTTTGGTTTTTGAAATTTAAGCCTAAAAAGAACATATAGAACACATAGTTTTCATTACTTTGATATCTATCTTTGGCTTGTGTTTTTAAAAACCAAACCAAAATTTGAAAACTAAAAAAATAGCTTCTATATACTTGTTTTGGTTTATGGAATTTGATCAGAAATCACATACTTCCAAGGAAAGATGAAATCATATGTACAGAATGTGAGTAAATACAAGCTTGAATTTCAAAAACCAAAAACAAAAAACCAAATGGTTATCAAGAAAAAAAAAAACTAAATTATGACAGGATACAAGTAAGATACAACAATCCCCAGTCGATAGAGAGTATATTGATAAAAGAGAACTAAAATGCAGGAGACTATCATTTATTCACAATGTGAAGAAAAATGTTAACAGGGAGAATTAAGCATCACCAGTGGAGGAACAAGAATATTAAAGAAAATAAAATTGAACAATACCCGACTTCCAAAACTCGATGGAAAGTTGCACTCACACCGGGTCCAAATCCAACAGGTAAAGCATAATTCTTCAGATAACCAAAAACTTTCACCTAGAAAATCAAAAGCCAAACAACTTTAGGCTTTAAAGTGTAGATTGAACGTTATATCGGAAAACAGAGGTCAGAGAACACGATACCGCACGACATACAATTTGGTCGTCTACCAGAAGATGAATACAAGTACTTTTTGCATCCACACTGAGTCTGCACTGGCTACCATTTGTAGTACTTAGACATTTTAAATCAGAATCAATGCAACTTTGATGAAGATCATGAACTGCAACCACACGACCTTTCAGGGATGATAGGTTCCCCTCAGGAAACAGACCGTTCGATGATGTCACGTCTCTATAACAGGGAGAAGTTTTTCTGACGTCTTCCCGTCTTAAAACTAGTTTGTTTGAATTTTCTTCCTGTTTTTCAACATCAAACACCAAAATATTTTTTGCATTTGCGGGAAGATGAAGATATATATCTGAAAATGAACCATGACGCAAATCAATTTGATCTCCTGAAACCACTTCACTATCACGGAACGGAGAGTCATTGAACTGATTGTCATGTGATTCAATACTACGGAGGATATCATCATCAAAAGTGAATGAGATGCTCCATAAGTGAATACTTGAAGTTATAAGAAATTTTTGGTTGTCGACACAATTGCATTCCTCTATGTTAAATAAAGAATGATCTTTACTATGCTTTATGATGTAGTAATTGCCAATCTGCAGGACCTGAAATATTGATGGAAGTACATTATTGCCTTTATCATCATCGAAAAGGAAAAAAAAAAGGTAAAAACATATGATGAGAGAAGATAGTCGTAGCACAATGGTGATACACACCTGATACTTCAAAAGACTTTGAGGTTCAATCTCCAACAAAATCTTTTGAGTACTTAATTTGGAGCCATCGCCACTACTCGGTTTGCTTCTTGTGTTGTAAAAGAAACCTAACATGTATTGGCTACTATGCTCTGGACTCTTAATAGTTGCCATGCATGAAATTTTGTGATGGCTTAAGTTGCAACATTTGCATTCCTCATGAGGTTCTCTGTGACAATCACAACAACCATTATACCTACAGCTAGAATCATCGAAGTTACATACTATATCTGAACCTTTTACCCTCCTTGATGGATGATCAACTTTAAGTCTCTTGTCAGCATATTTCTGATAATTAGCAGTTACGGAATCTTCTTCCCTCGGATGCTTCATTGAATATTTCTCATCTCTTTCGGTGAGAAATAAATTCCAAGGATAGAGTACCGCCTCAACGAACATGCTTGATGTGTTTGGTGCCAGATGTTTACCTTGAAACTAGAAAAATGCACATAAAGACATTTACATTGTGAGAAGGAACCTTGTCAATGTCATATTTGCTATATAAATTATAGAAACGATGACAAAAGAGAAGACAATTGTTTTAGAGAAACATGAACTTTTCATTGATATTTGAGAAGTTAAAAAGTAAAGCAGTGTTTTTCTTCAAGAGTTAACAGAACAGAACAACAAAGAAAAAGTTAACTTCTTTTAGAAGAAAAAAAAATATCAGAAGAGAAACAATACTGAACCCGACCTTTCGCAACATGGGAAACTTGTGCGTTATTTGTAGCAGGTGATAATTTCCACTTTCGAATATCTCAAAAGCAGACGCCTTGTCGGCGCAAGAATATAAGGGCAGATTCTTGCAGGATGCATCGCTGTATTGAAAATAAACATAAATTGCTATTCTAAGATTTCTTTGCAATGAGATGCTCTGGAAAAAACTTCGACATGAGAATGACTGATTGACCAAATTCTTCTCAAATTGTCCTTCAATGACCATGATATATTTTGTTACCTGGAAATACCACAATGACGAAGGTGACTACAAAAGGCTTAAAATCATCATGGTCATAGACTCATAAATGACTACAAATAAATAGCCATGACCAGCCACAAAACTTTACCTCGTATATCTCATCAACGTTCCAAGTTGATGGAAGGTCTGGTACCACAACATTGACACCTCCAGTTGCATCAACCAACTGCAAATTTCCCGAATTCGTGGATATCTGAAAAATTACTGCTTATTTAGAAGCTGAAGTACAAGATACTTTGCATCAAATACAAAAAACTAAACAAGAAAAATCTATCTAAAGATCGAGAAACTTATCACAATAAGGACATGACAAAAAAAAGCATTGTTATTCTACAGAAACGGATGATCGATGACAATGAGAGAAGACTATAGAAGCAAAGCCAATCTTCAAATTTACATAAGAAATTAAAAGAACCCAAACTACTAACCTTCAAACTGCCAACCAAAACAAAGCCAATATCTTCACTTCGATAAACTTTCCTTGTTGGCTGATGAGAAGATATACGACCAGATGATAGAAGTCTAAAGTGGTCAAGCTGGTTGAATTCATACATAGGAACTCCATTTTTCAACCCCACGGCTCTCGTCCCCGTTAAATTACAATAGTAAATTAAAACAGAAATGGGGATCACCTGAAATCAAAAGATAAGGTGTCAGGAAATAGTATGTGGTGTGACCTTAAAGATGAGGTAATGCAAACAACAAATAAATAAAGATATGCTGAACCTAAACTTACAGTCTCAAGGTTAATGTTGCATGGTTCACTACCACAGCCACATGAATCATGCTCGTACAGTTTCATCATTGCTCCATGCTGCCAGTAGAAACAAAGAATAGAGAACGACACCCAAGTATTAAGGCGAAAGGGGTACTTTGTTCGTTCATCATGGAACAAAAAATAATTTACTTACTTGATAAGGATAAATAGATGAAGGTAAATGTGATTTGGCATACATTTGAACCAGTCCTTCCTTCTGATAACACCTTGCACGAACACAATAAGCTCACGGAGAAGTTTGTTTCAACATAAAAGGGCGGCAGTCTCGGAGAAAGATTCAAGAGTGCAGTGAAAGGAAATTACATGTTTTGATCCCAAAATCTCCTTTTCCGATAAAACACCAGCAAACATCTTCCGAAAAGAAGAAATAAGGAGCAATACCCTGAAACAAATCATCCGTTAAAATAAGACAATAATTAGAATTCAAAGTGCACTTATAGGGAATATAGAAAACTAAGTACCAGAGTCTTGCCGAAAAAGGCAAGGTGTCGATAAACTTCCCCAACATACACCTCGATCGTGAAAGGATGTGACACCTGCAGATGATGCATATATCCAGAGCAAGTTTGGTCATCAGTAGGGAATACGTTTCAAACCAATTTTTCAGGTAACACTTTTAATGTGAATGGAAGAACTTCAAATAGAGAAAACAATTGGTTACAAGAAAATCAAAAGTATAAATAAAAAGAGATGGTAGAAACGAAAAGCCAAAGGTGAAATTGATCATTACAAACTCCAAATTATAGACATTAATTTCTATGATTCACAGGTCGGACAAACAGAAATGTTGAAGCCAGAAAATAGACAAAGCTACTCACTTGGTTTCCAATGGAGAAAATAGCTGCACAAAAATGCTAGTCTTGACGCAAGCACCAAGTATAAGCAGTTTTGACCAATGAAATCTAGGATTCACAAAGTGAACATTGCGTATAAAAATCTACAAAAGGGCAAAAATTGAATAGCATTATGAAAACAAGCCTACAAGAAAATCACCATTGCCTCAAGTTGAACGTTAGAAATGACTTACAATGGCACCCACTCTAAGACTATGAGGTGGAGAAAGCAAATGATCGGTCAACAAAAGCCAGACATCATTCTCGAGCTCAACAAGCATTCCTTGCATATAAATTCCTTTGATTACACCTGTGTATGATCCACATTCTCCCTTCCCTTTAATGTCGGTTTTCTTGCACGGAAGCCGTATACGAGACAGTGCAGATAGATGGATCGAAGATTTATCCGTGCTGACATACATCAAACAGGACTCTACCTTACCAATGGTGACCAACTTCTTTTTCAAGTTCCAAAACGTTGCAAATCTTCCCACAAATTTCGTTACAACAGGATGCCAAAACGACGCAGAACCACAAAGATACACAATAAGCGGTTTAACAAATAAATGAGTACCATGTTCTCCTTCAGGTAATGTCATCGATTCCTTCGAAGAACATGACCGACACTCGCAAACCATGATATGAACCATAAATCCCCGAAGATTTTTCGAGCCGACAGAAGAATCAGACATCCTGTCGGTCTTCGAATTTCTCCGGCCAACAGTACATGGAACAACAGAAACTAGACCGATTGACTCTAATACACCATAAATACAATGTCGAGCCTTCAAATTATCATCAACAGTAGTGAAAGCACCTGAATCCAAAAGAACTGGATCGACGTTCGGGCACGAACAAAGATAGTCCCATTTGATGATTTCCAAGAATCCGCCGACACTTCCCCACGGAATGAAATTCCAAGATAAGACTCGAATTTCTTTTCCGACCATCCGAATATCAACGTTGAGAATATCACAACAAATAGTACCAGAGCCATCAGTGAAGTGAAAGCAACTATTGCTGGGGCACAAATAGGAGGAGTTTGAGTTGGACGGCGTTGGAGCATCTACCGGGAGATTTAGGGTTCCGATGATGATGGTTGGGTGTTTTAGAGAAGTAAGAACTTTAGGGCTAGGGTTCGATTCTGCTGGAGATGATGAGGTTGATGGTACATGCCTTGAAATTGATTGAAATGATTGAACTGGGTTGCAGGAAGAAGATTGATGAAGAGTTCCAGTTAGAGGAAGACGACGCTGGATCAACTCGGAAATGGAGAGAACGGTAAAATTCTCCATATCAATGACCATAGATTGTCTCACCTTGAACACCAGAATGGTAAACAAACACCAAGACCGAGCCAATACGCATAATCATTGTTCTACTCTTTTTCTTCTTCGACGTCAAAGCAAGTTTACAACTCTCTGAAAATCAAAATCAAATTTAATATACTTCAAAAGGGAAATTAGAACAAAACAATGAGATTCGAACTTAAAATGTAAATGACGAGGAAGGCAAACACAAAACGATTAAAACAAATCTTACCGCCTGAATTCTGAAGGCATGGTTCTAAATTCGATGAACCTAGGGTTTCATAATGGAAATTGAAGAGATTGGGACATTACAGTTTTTGCCAAAAGGAAACGGAGCAACAACTGAGTGAGGAGGGAGGGAGAGTGAGATGTAAGAACCCATAATTTTCTAGCTACAATTACCCCATATGCTAACTCAAATACAATTATAAAACTTGCATTTTTTCAAATTTCAAATTTAAATCCATATAACTACTCCTCTTGCTTTTAATTTGAAATAATAATTAAAGAGTCATTGGCCAAGGTACTTCAAGAACAGGTTTAAATAAATAAAATTAAAAATAAAAGCATTCTTGTCTCAAAATTAACAACCAGTCAAAAGAAAATAACAGGAGTTTAAACCTAGTATGCTACTGAAACAAAAAACAATAACTATCCTAACATACTACTCAAAGTAATGCAGCAAGCTCTGCCCATGATCTCTCCAGCATCTCCCAACTAACCATCCCGACGTGGTCCTTGATTACCGGGTGGAAAAACCACAGTAAGGGTGAGTATAAAGGAATAGTCAGTAAGAGCTCCCCCAACAAGGGTATAACGCACAAGGTTAGAATCCAACATACTAGCACATACATATTTATACTTCATCTCAAATGGTCACGAGGTTCGTTATATGACTCTCTTGTGAGGCCCTAAAGACACTCCCCTAAACATAAGATTACGACAGAAGTTCGTTACATGACTCTCTAGCTCAATCAACTTAATCACAACTAGTGTATTGACGTCATCGGTTCAGGTGAGCCATCTATCTGACACTTATTGCGTGTCGAATACACCGCATGCTGCTGCAAACCAGCCAAGTATAGACCTACACAAACTGACCTGGTCAAGGTCCACATGCCCCACTTACGTACGGAAAGACCTAGACCTTTAAGTCTCTTATAGTTATCCTAACAGGATACTACTCATAGGGTCTTTAAGTCTAGATCTAGGTCTAGGGTCTTTAAGTCTAGGTCTAGGTCTTTCCGTACGTAAGTGGTTGAACTGAACCATGTGTTGTTTACACTTATGTTCAATATAGTGTTATATGAAAAAAAGAAACTATTGAAACAATGCTTTCTTTTGTCGAAATACTTAAATTATATATTTGATTTCTTTTTTAAATATAACAATAATAGTTGGGAGGGAGAGATTCGAACATACGTCCTAAGATAGAGAATACATTTGGGAGGAAAATAAATTTATGCACATCAGAAAGAGGAACTTCTAGAAATTTTGAGCATGTAGAAAATGAAGATTTTTTATTTAAAGAGATTTCAAAAAAAGAAAAGAAAAGAAGATTAATAGCAATAAGAAAATTGTAGGTTATGAAAAGAGAGAAAAAGAAGGGTAGAAAAGAAAGATGAAATGGTGTAGGAGGTATTTTTCATTGAATAGAACCCAACTTTCTGCTAGTAACTTAATTCCTAGAACCCATCATCACCATGTAATTACTTAAAGGCCCTTCATTTCTATATCACTCCATGACAGTTCTCCTTGATCTTTATAATCAATCACGTATAGAAAAGGGGAGGGTAGGTAAATTAATTTTGGGGTGAGGATCTTGAATTTGACAAGCTTTTGCGCATCTCGACTATTGTCATGGGATATACTGCCCGATCCCATTTGAATTTGGTTCTTGTATGCAATAGAAGTTAGGGAACCCAAATGTAGACCTTTTAGTTGAATCACACACTATTCAGTAAAGCTATATATAAACTACTAGTAGAAAAATTAACAAATTTCAGTTTAGTAAGAAAGGAAAAAACCCAAATCTCCAACATGAAGGGAAATACATAATAGAAAATTGAAGAAGAATTGAAACCAACTCCATAGTTGGGGTTGAGAGAGTAGAAAATTTACCTGAGGGTTTGAAATGGGGGAAGGAGATTGTGTTGGAGGGAGGATTCGAGTTTCGAACTTCATAAAATCAAAAAACTTTCTTTAAAAAAAAAAACAAATCAACTTAAATGGGGCTCCTATTTTTTCAATTTCCACCGTTTCTTTCTTTGTTTTAAATGTTAATAAAATGAAACTTTTCTTTTTCTATTTTCGTCACGAAAATTGTGCAAAATAATTAGCAAATTTGAAAATATTTAGCATCTATAATCAAATATATAATATAAATAATACTCATCATACTGTATTATATATTAATTATTCAGTATATAAAATAATACTTTATACCAGATATTTGACTATGATTGCTAAATTTTTCAAATTTGCTTAGTGTTGAAAATATTTTATCAATTTGGTAAAAAAAAAAAAAAAAAACCTTCTAAATATTCAAAAGGTTTGGAAATAGTGGCTACCGTTAAGTTTTTTCATTTTTTGATAACGTCCGTTAACAAAACTGGAGGTGATGGCAGAAATAACAATTAGAAATGTTTTTTTTCTTGAAAAAAAAAATTAAGTAATATATTTTTGTCATGTTTGAAACCCATTTTTGAACTACTTGTTTGTTCTTCTGCAATTCTTCCCTCCATCATCATCTGCCTCTCTCGTCTCGACTCGCCCATCTCGTGAAACTCCGGTGCTTGAAGAAGAACAATCAATAAGGCTTCGATAGGTTTTTTTTTTTGAAACGTTATATATATATTCGTGACTGTTCCGGCCAGCTTGCGTGCACCTCGACTAATATAACAAGACATACCGCATGACTCTACAACATTTAGATGCCAAGAAAATTCGTAAAAAATTAATTTTTAAGTGGCCACTATGGAGTTTGAACCCATCACGTATCCCAATGCCCCATTTGAAACGTTATATTGTAGGTCCAAGAGATTCAAATTCATGGTCGTGGTTGGTCTTGTATTTAGGTTTTTTGGATTATAATTATTTTATTTTCATGGAAATTATTATTATTCGATTTTAATTTTAATTTTTTAGTTTATCATACAAAATGGGTTTAGTACATAGAAGAGAGCAAAAATGTTCACCATGAATAAATCAGCCACCATTGATGATCAATTTGTAAGGTTTTGAGAATGGAGAAGAGGCTCAGATTTCTGCCATTGATAAATTGATACTTTCACTTCACCCATGACCAATCACACAAACAAAAAGGAAATAAAATAACTTAATTAAAGGAAGGTGTTAGAGAGAAAAATGGGAAGTGTAGCTTTAGAGGGGATGTAAAATCCGGGGAATTTGTCCCTCATAACATATTTTTGGCCCTTCACATTTTTTAAAATAATTCATTCATAATATATTTTGCCCAAAAATTCTTATTCAACTGGTAGATTTTAGATTTATATCAATTCAACGGATAGATTTTAGACTTCTACCCGTTCAATTAATTGACTTCAATCGATTTCGAGTGATTGAACGGTGCAAATCGATAGATTTTCAATTGTTTTTGTGCCCAAATTAATATATTTGAAAATTATATTATACATGGATTTATTTATTTATTTTAATATACATACAAAATCCCCTTAAATCTGCAATTAAAAAACATTAAAATGAAGAAAAAACAAATATTTTTTATGGTTATTTTTTTGGTTAAAATACAACCTTTATTCTATTTTGATCTCTTAACTTTCAAAAGTTAAATTTTTCAAAAGTTAAATTTTTCAAAAGTTAAATTTTAATTCTTTTAACTTTGCAAAAATCTTAAAAAAGTATACATAGTTAAAAATTTGATGGGCTGACAAAACAATAATAATAATAATAATAATAATAATAATAATAATAATAATAATAATAATAATAATAATAATAATAAATAAATAAATGTAGGCTTTTATCTTCTTCATCTTCCCTTTTTCACCCATTTTCCTTTCAATTTCAAAATCAACTTGAGTAAACCATTACACAATCAAGACCTAAAAACAATCACCATCTGAGTGAAGTAATTTTAAAATTATACAAATTTGCCACCACTGTGCTTCCTGGTGACTAATTTTTTTTCCTTCCAAATAGTTTGTATGATACTCTGCTCTGTTTGGAAAAAAATAAAAAATAAAAAATCCAAAAGAATGTAAACTATTTTTAAATATGGAATATTTGTTAGTAGTAATTTTATCATTTTAACTACCATACCAAACTCATTTTTAATGTGCAATGACACTTATTAATTTCAGGGGTTGTTCAACTGGATTTGAAATAGAAGAAAAATATGGGTGAAAGAGGGAAGATGAAGGAGAAAATGAAAATGAAGAAGATGAAGTTCACAAAAATTATTTCAATTTTAAGCCTTTGAATTAATTTTAAGTATTGCTTTCAAGAATAAGGTTTTGTAAGATATTTTTTTTAAAATAATTCCTACTTTAACTTTTTGTTAGAGTTGCAAAATTTATGTCTGAGGATAGGTCTATAATAATGAAATGAAATGGGATCAGTGACACATTAGGTTCACATATAGGTCGCCCACCGTGGGACTCAGAAACCCACGGCCAAAAAGTTAAGAGCCTTGCACTCTACTAACTGAGCTAGACGTGATTTTTGATGAAGGATTCAATACTATGTTTATAACAATCTTATAAAGTTTTTAGAGTCAATAGGTCTTCTTCAAGTGGCGCCGGACGAAATAGGATGAAGTTTTTTTTTTTTTTTTTTTTTTTTTGAGGGGAGATAAGATGAAGTTTACAATAAAGAGTAGGTTGTAGTATGGAATTTTCCTAACCCTCATGATGATTATGAGAGTTTAGAGAGAGATAAAAAGAGAATTGTAGGAGAAAGAGAGAATTATGTTGAAGAAGAAAATGGTGGATGTTATATAATGTCACACCTTACATTTTGAAGAGTAAAATTTAAAGCTTTTGAAATTATGAGAACTTAACTCTAACTCTTTAAACTTATATTTTACTAATAAAATGTTTTTTTTTTTTTTTTTTTTTTTTTTTTTTTTTAATGAACCGTCAATGACATAGTTATTCAAACAAAAATTTAAGATTTTTCATACAAACATAATGGCGATGTTGATTTTTTTAATAATTTTTATTTTTAAAACATAACCTAACAACTTCCAATATCCAAATTTAACGAGGATATTTTTGAAACTTTTGTAATGTTCAGTGATAATGTTGATAATGGCGATGTTGATTTTGTTAGAGGTTTCGTGGTACGAATGGACAAACCAAGGAGTTGGCTTGGCTTGGCTTCTATTTTATGTTTGCCTCATGGACTTTCATAAGTCCATCCAACTCCTACCCAACTCTACGCGTGGGTCCCACATTTTTATTTAAATATTAAAATATTAAAAAACTACTGAATATTTATTTTTTTATTTAAATAAAAACTTAAACAATTCACTTTCCATCACATTAAACATAACTTTATTATTAAAAAACTATTAAATATTCATTTTTTTATTTAAATAAAAACTTCAACCATTCTCTTTCCATCACATAAACATAATTTTATATTTTCTTTCCTTCCCTCCAAACATAAACTTATTTCACTTATCTTCTCTTCTCATCCCAACTCAACCCAACCCAACCCATCATCTCAAAGCCAAACATGCCCATAGTTGTTAAAAGAATTTGATATTTTCTATTTCATGTACAACGAACCTGATGAACCCTGGCGAAACACATGGAGAAGCTTGCCATAACATATGACGAAAGAACCTCGTTTAGACGAAGGAATGTTGACAATGGAAGAGAATTCAACGAACTCACCTTAATAAAAGCGAAACCTGATACGAAGCAAGGGAATCAAGCAATTAAAATATCTAGACCAAGGACGCGTGGCAGCAATCCAAAGAAAGTTACGATTAATCTCAACCGCTCGTCTATAACGTTCGTCCTTGCCGAAAGATCGGATCATGAGCAGAAAAATGTAAGAGCAGAGTTCGTGGAGTAGAATGTTGCAGAGCCTTGTCGGGAGGCCTATATAAGACAAATGATTCCATTGTTTTTAGGGATGGAGATTTTGGAGAGAAAAAGAGCATTTCTTATTTTTAGAGCTTTCCGACCACACTTCTTGATTTTTGAGTAGATTTTAGCCATCGGAGCAGTTTTGCCGGGCTTAGGAGTAGTTCTTACTTTTTCGTCGCTTTATTCAAAGTTTTAGTGCCATTTAAAGGCATTTATAGCCGGAGTATCGTCCCGACAATCAACTTTCAAAAATTTCAGGCGTTTCTGAGCTTTACTCTTTGTCTTCTTTGTTATTTCGTGTTTGTTTATCGATCGTGTGTTTTGTTTCATGTTATTCTATGTTACTCAGCATGTTTGGTTGTTTTTACCTTGTTAACTTTTATGTTTACTGCAATATGAGTAGCTAAATAGTTAATCAGAGGGTAAGAAGGAAGTAGGAGATTTCATAAGGGCGAAAAAAGTAACGAACTAGGACTAGTCATGCATGATTGAATTTATTTACTTTCATTATACTGAGAAGCTGTTGTTTGTCCTCGCCCTGTTTCGAGAGAAAAGAGCGAGCAAACCCTCATGTATGATGTTAATATTATTAAGTTTAAAAAAACCTTAGAGATAAGGTTTTCCTAGTAACATAAGTTGCGAATATGTAAGTTGAGTTCGAGAGAACCAGCTAAGTGCTTGAGAGAGCCGAATCCCATAACTTGAGAGAGTCTAGAGGACTTGTGTGTTTAGAACTCATTACTAGTTTCACCATTGTGAAGTCTCTGAAAGCCTTAAACCCCTCTGATACTTCATTCATATTGTCACCCATTTTATTTCGTTTTAACTATTAGTTCAACTACATTCCATCAACTGATCAATTACAATTTCGTCACCATTAACTCTAGCGCGAAACTTAAATTTAAAATACATAGTTAAATTCCCTGTGGGGGAAGACCTGGACTTCCATAATCAAAACTTGCTACATATTGATCGTGTACACTTGCACGATTAAGAGTATATACACACACGTTTGTTGGTTTAAGTATCCTTCATCTTGGGGAAGTTGAGACTTACCATGTCACCAATCCATTCCATTCCATTTTAATTAAATTATAAATTCGTGTGTTAATATATTTCACAACAAGTTTTTGGCACCGTTGTTGGGGAATATCTTACAAGTATTTTACATTTGTGTTTTGTGCAACGAGTAGTACGTAACAGACAAACTAATTTGTGTGTTCGCCGTGTAAGGTCGTCTTGTGGTGTATGCGAAGGCAAGGCATCTTATTACCATACGATCCCGAGCCAGAGCGAACTATCTCAAAGCGGAAAAAGAGGAATCGAAAACGAAAACCTAACCCCAAGTTATGGCTGATGCAAATGCAAATATGCCCACCAAAAATGTTGAGGTGAGGCCAGCAGAGCCTGTGCGACCAAACTACGAACATGCAGATCGGTTCTTAGCCAATCCTATCATGCTGGCTGATGATCGGGACGGGGCACTACGAGCCTACTTAGTGCCTAATATGAACGAATTTCTGCGAGATGGCTTGAGGCCAAATAATGGGGCAAGAGCGTTTGAATTCAAGCCCATGATGAACACTCTTCTAGAGTAGAAGGCTCAATTCCACGGTCTTGCGAACGAAGACCCACATAATCATTTGCTCGAATTCATGATGGTTTGCGACACCTTCATCATCCCTGACATGCCTGAAGATAACGTGCGATTAAACCTATGGAAGATCGCCATTATATCACATGGGAAGAAATGACGAAGTGATCCTTATTTAAGTGGTGGGGGGGGGGGGGGGGGGGGGGGGGGGGGGAGGGGGGGGGAGGGGGGGGGGGGGGGGGGGGGGGGGGGGGGGGGGGG